>OX104024.1:2148333-2214273 GCA_944470205.2 Schistosoma margrebowiei
ACCTCGATATTTCGTGGTCTACATAGGGTCTATTTCTTTCCGAATTACTAATAAATTCCTAAAAAGGAAACATTAGTGCTGGACCGAATATTAAACACTAAAAATTGTACAGTTTCTTTTAAGATTTTACTATTTAACACAAACAGTGGGGCATTTCAGAAGAACGATCAAAGCTCCATGATCAAACCATGCAACTCAGAGAACAAAACTACAACAATTTCATTCACATAGGCTACAAATCTTCTCGAAAACGTCAAAATTATATGAACGCCTACAAAGGCGATGTGAACGTGGGCGAAAATTGTATTTTGTTGCGAGTGAACTCTGATAGATGAATCCGCTTGTTGATTGGTACTTGAATGTTGACACGCCAAACACTCTCCAACCGACTTGTGCTCATCGTCTGCAAATTTTATTTTATAATAATAGCTTTCACAAAAGGATGGGGCGGATGAGACTCAGAGAGACCTAAATCTGTAGTAATGGTTGTCCGAGAGATATCTTTCGCAATTGCTGGCAGCTTGTGATATGCTATGGAAAAGCGATACGTAATTAGTAACTCCTGTGAACGTCAAGGAATCATGGGCCATAGGCTAGTATTCTCCAACCCTCTATGTCATGGATCTACCTCTTTAGTTTTATCAAATTTTTGTATTAGTAATTCGGAAAGAAATAGACACTATGTAAACCACGAAATATCGAGGTTTGGATAAACCTTCGAATTGAGGAGTAAGTGATGGTTTAAACTTGTCACACCTTATCCAGTCGTGAGTGATATTGCTGAGATACTTGGGTAAAAATGTCTCTCGCTACTGTTCACGAGTAATAAGTGGTTTGTGTTTAAACATTGTTATGAAACATCTTTTGTAGTTCTATCCAATTTTTGTTCATTCTTCTCAGATCTGTTTCCATTTTTCGGCATATTGTGTTCGTTGATGTTCCTCTCATCATTTGGCTTACAGGAACAAAGCTACTTTAGTAAATATGTCCATACCCGATAAACCGTTTTTAAAATCTTCTATATGAGATATTGGGTAGTTATCTGATATTGCTAATTAGCAATCAGAATCCAAATATTTCTAGGTATCATAGATACTCTGGCACATTCATAAATCAGACATTCATTAGATTAGGTTTAAAAAGTATTTCTCATCATACAGACAATATGAAAATAAAAGGTACCAAAGTAATAATGGGTCGGTCTATTGTGGTACGTGTGTGTTTAGCAATAGTCTGACGAGAACAACATTCGATCTTCAAAAGAGTTTTGTTTCATTGTCTGAAAATATTTAGTCAAAATGATAAGGATACCTGAACTCTATTTTGTCTAGTGTGAAAGTACAAAATACAGATGAATAATAATAAGCTATTCTTCATTTGATATTTTAATTAAACACTGTGTGAGAGTAAAGAAACAATGACTTTAATTGAGATTCTAATATCTTCTCTCTTAAATTCAAACTAGAATTATGAGATAAACTTCATCAATGTTCAATGTAATTTCGACACTGATTTCGAATTGCTTGATGAATCGTCTGACAGTAATTCGTTTAAGATGCCTTGAAGATCGACCAGTCGTGATCTTACTTCTGTTCACACTTCAGTGATCTCTAAAGAAGAAATCGCAACAGTGTGCATTGAGCATCAACTCTCATTGTTATTCTTCAATTATAGGCAAGTTTTGTCGACTGATTAATCATAACAAGTGTAGAAGACAAGTCTGTTTGTATGATCCACTCTAATATTGTGTTAAACAGAACTCACTGAAACTGCAGGTCAACCTATTGACCTAAATGATCAGTATCATACATGAACAAATGTTTTATAGACTAACGAAATTTGTGCGTAATATGTAATACCACACTATTTCTGTTGCCTTAGAAATTGACTGATAACGCAATCCTACTCTAATTTATCGAAAATATTCTCCTAAACTGATAACAAATTTCTTCGTTTTAAAATTCTAGTAATTGAAAGATGAGTCGTTCACTCAAGGACTTAGACACAATCTGTTTGCAAATGTTTGACAATTTAATATGGATAAATACAACTCTACGTATTAGTTTACAATATATGTTAGATGGATTCTCTTTCGATTCAAATTTCTTATGTATATAAATACGTAGTTGAGAGTTCAAGAATTCATACATCACAAGTACAATACAAATTCAGAAGGCCTACATGAAGATTAAATTCACTTGTTGTTGGCATGCGTGCATGCTGTGCAGATCACTTCGATATTACTTCAAGTCATAAGCTTTAGAAGCAAAGATCGATAGTGCATATCAGTGAAATCGAGGACGTGCGTTTCGACCTATTTGCGACTCGCCAGCCGGATGTATCTATATCTCACAATTGATGTTCACTCAAGGATTGGGTTTGAATGCTGTAGTGAATATCAAAGCAATCCTCATAAAATGCACATATGCTAACAAGAGGCTGATCAATTTCAGTTCTAAACAACAGCAACAACAACAAGCAAACAACACCAAGTGAATTTAAACTTCAACCCTTTGCACAAGCAAGTGTCCATCGGAACTCAGTGGTTAAGTGGATAATACCATGGCGTTTGAAACGAACCGTACTGGGTTCGAATCCTGGGGTGCGCACCTAGCTGACGACTCCCAAGTAGGTAGAAACGTGCGTCAAATTTTATTTCACTGCTATCTACTATCCGTTTTTTTAAACAAACGTGGTACGTTTGAAGTTTGCGTTACGATAACACGGTATCTAATTTGTATTTTTTTAAATATCGTTGGATCCCAGTTTATAACTTGAAAATAGCTTTAAAATCTATACTTAAAGCGATATGGGTCGACTGTCAAAAAAACGAGCCCGGAAAAGCCCTAATACTTCAGATAATAACAATTCTGCCATTACCTATTCCCCATGTTCTGCTACTTCTTTTGAAGCTGATGTTGGGATAAGTCTTACACCACATCTGATGCTGGATGACTCTGTCTCTAATTTAATAATGAGTTCCACATCAAGATCAAAGAGTCTCGATAATATTAAGAGTGAATTAAACACTGTCTTTGAACAACTAACCGACATGCGTTCTAAAGTTGAGTCACTTGCTAGCTCTTTATCAAACCATGATGATGTAAGACAAGAAATAAAGACATTATCACCCCTTAAGCTGCTCCTGTCAAAAGATATCGTTCCTGTGGAACTTGACATCATAAAAGCAGAATCTGTTATCGACTTTATCGCTAATGAAGTTACCAAGCGAATAATCTCTCGTAATAACGTGATTGTCTGTAATATACCTGGCAGAATCCCCATTAAAACAGTAAGGAATTCGATATTAAAAGCATCTTACCTTCAAGACAGTCCATGCCAATGCATTCGACTTAATAAAAAACACCAGAATTACTCGTGCCTGGTCTTGTTCAGATTTGACTCTCATATATTAGCTGAACGGTTAAAAGAATCCGAGCGGCTAATCTGCGTACTTACGAAGTTTAGAAACGCTCGTATAGTCTCAGATAAGACCACTAACCAAAGGCTTACGCTAAAACGTACGTTGAACGAAAATAAAGGTGTTGAGATCACAACAAACCACGATGCAACAGCTGCCGGATCCACTGATGCAGCTACACTATCTCATGTTCTCCAGTGCTCTGACATACCAACAAAGAGTGCTAATTTGCTTGTTATCTCTGTAGTGACATCTGATAGCCAAAGTACATCTAATGACGTCACTAATCCGATATTACCCAGTTTACCATTAGAAGCCCATGAGCAAGTACTTAGTTCTAATGCTACAACTCTTAAAAACGCTGTCAAGATTAAAATATCTTTGCCACGTAAGAAGAATGTAAGTACAGAACCTTCTGGTTCTAGACCCAATATCAAAAATAATAGGTTGACCCTACCAAATAAAAATAAGACTGTACTTCCCGACACCATGCTTTACCTTACGCATCGTAGGGGAGGCTATAAGGGCAGATTTGGTTCAAATGTCTCACAAGATGGTCACTACAATCATTAAGTAAGCAGGCCTAATATTGGACAGACCACAATGAACCAACGCACACTACGGTTATCCTCAAACGTTTTAAATAACATACCTGTAAGACAGTTTGTTCAAGCGATAGCCCATACGATCAGTCAAACATAATGAACCATAGTCTATGCAAATTCAAACTACATAACATCAATAGGGAAGCTCTCGGTTTTTTGACACTCCATACTCCTTTTTTAAACTTATTACTTATCAATGCACGTTCACTTCTGAAGAAAATTTTAGCCTTGAGAACATTAGCTTTTCTAGCCAATCCTTTCATACTTATCACTGAGACATGGTGCTCTCAAGCAGTATCTAATTCAGAATTAAATATCCAGAACTATCGACTTTGTGGCTGCGACAGAGAAACTAAGCAAGGATGTGGTTGTATTATATATGCTTTGGATACCCTATCGACTAATAAAGTTGAAGATAGTGTCCTGAATAGTTTACCAGAATCAGTCTGGATATCAGTCAACACCCTGAATCATAGTCTACTACTTGAATGTATATACAGAGCTCCTTATAGTTTATTATTTATTTCGGCACATAAATATTGGTACAGGAAAGCGCCAATATATATGCGCCACACCTCCTGACTCCAGATCAGAAGGTTGCGTGTTCGAATCACGTCGGGCTCGGTGATTTTAGCCGGAGAACGCCCTGGTACGGGCGAGAGTGGGGAGAGTCCGCTCTCCCTCTCGAAATACTCACACGGCCGCGCGTATACAGCCTCTGCCAGGGAAGTCCTACTCATTGCCTTCTCGTGGCGGGGGTGTTGTTTACGAAAATGAGAGGACGAAAAGCGAACGTCCGGCGCTTTAACCGGATCACAAACCAATGGTGCACATGGGCTCCAGTATCCTGCGGGAACAAATGGCGTATGAACCAATCGTCGGTCACCGGCTACCATGGGATTGCATCTCCTTACGGTGCTCCACTGCCTTGTGGGTTAGACCATTAAATCAAAGGCTCGGGGTGTGGCCCCCTAAGATAACCACCTGCTTCTGTTTGGGCACCCGGGCATCATCACAGCCCACACACAAAAGATGAACTCTATGCGCCACACTTCCTGATAGTCCGAATAATGGGAATGATCTTATTATCAATGCATTCATATAAGTACGTTCAAAATATATCCACTTATATGAAATTTGTGTAGATCACCGAAAACGAATTTGCAGGAAATATTGACCAATATATATTCTCTAGAAAATGACAAATGTAGCTTTTCAAATTTGTTAAACAACAAAAATAATCAACATATGATTAATAATGACTGTTTTGGACATCTAATCGTGAACATCATACAAAATGTATAGACTCGTTAAATCTTCGCATACAATCCCCTTATGACGATACAAAAATCCTATCGGAGTATACACAAATTGGAGTATCTGATCTGAAACTCGTTCAGTGATACAAATGAACTATACTAACTCAAGTAAAGAAACAGTTGAACAGTTGTCCATGTTCATTCATTCCCATGGTTGTCTCACTCAGATATTATTTATGAAAACGGAGGATTATTGAATTGATGAGCAATTCAAGTAAATCTGACCTAAACGCAAAAGTAGATGGTGTTGGAACACTAAGTATGATTTTGCTTGCTTGGATTGATTCTTTTCTCAGCAATCAATGCCAAATAGCTAAAATTAACTCTTAATTGTCTAACGCTGTCCCTGTTAGAAGTGGAGTAATGCAAGGTAGTGTCTTTGGTCCTTTGCTCTTTTTAGTGTTTATCAATGATATTTGTGAAAGTTTTTGTGTCGGTAAGCCCCTTCTATATGCAGATGATCTTAAAGTAGTATATTCATTTTCTCCACATGACCTGAAAAATATGGAAAATTGCATCAGCATGGAGCTTAACAAGGTAGCACAGTGGTGCTTAAAATGGCAACTGTAGGTTAATGCGGCTAAATGTGGATGGATATGCTTCGGCGATAAATCACTCAACCTAAACATTACCATAAATGGTGAAGTGTTATCTAGGTTACATACAGTAGTAGACTTAGGACTTAGATATTCCCAAGACTTGTCGTTTACAGAACATATATTAAAACAGACCTCTAAGTCTCAACGTCTAATAGGTTACATAACTCGAAATCTTTACAACACTGAGTCACGTATTCTAATGTACAACGTTTGTGCTCGACCTCTTCTAGAATATTACACGTTTATTCTTAGCAGTGCATTCATAAAGGATAAATTAAGGCTGGAATCAGTACAGAGACGATTTACACTTCGTATTCTTGGAGCTGATTGTACCTTAACTTATAATTCCAGATGTAATAAACTTGGACTAAACCCTTTATGGAGGAGGAGACTCAAACTAAATCTTATGTTTTTCTTCAAACTACTTCATAAACTATCGTTTACATCCGATCACGCGATTCAATATGCATAAACCTCTCATTATGACATCCGTAATTCCTTGGCACTAGTGAAACAAACTCCTAAATCATCTCTATATATGAATTACTTCACCTGTAAATTTTCTGGACTCTGGAATAACCTACCACAACCTATCCGCACGATAAAATCACTCCCATTATTTGTTCGCTGCATCGATGCATACTGTTCTTCTGAAAATGCATTGAATGGTCTAGCACCTTTATGTGTATCTCATTCCACGAGTGATATTTTAGGAACCTTAAATGTTTAACCATCTTTATTAGTGAATTCCCTTAGTAAAACCGCTCACTTGCTGTCAATATGTCAACACCGCCCCTAGCAATTTTAACTAATTTGAATAACACAAACAGTATATCACTGTGTCACATCAAACACGCATTTATGTAGACCTGATTAATATATTTTGGTAATTACTTTTTTGTTGTTCCGTGCTCTCTGTTTTCGTTTTAATTTCTCTAGTTGTAGATAATTATCAGAAGAACTTTGTGTTACGTTCAGGTTTTGCTCGTTCCAGTTATTGAAGTACGGACTATGGATTTACTCGTAAATTACTAACCGAAATTGACAACAGAACCATAACGCCAATTCAGATACCAAATTTATTCACAGTTGACAAACAGTCAACCAAACGTCGTTCTAACAACAATAATTACAACAATAATAACAACAATTACAAAACAAACCTTCAATTTTGTAGGTTCTCGGAGCTTAACTACAAAATACCAAACCAACGACAAAAGGAAACCAAATGATATAAATAATTATATAAACAAACGAGTTCAAAAGTTAAGTTAAACAAATACATCCCAAAACACAGTAAATTATTAATATACAAGAAAACGGTTTCAATCCGCCAATGTCTTCAGTTCTCCTGTAAAAATCACTTTTATATAATTTGTTGATAAGGTCCAGAAAAGATAACGTAAAACGTTATAGGTACGCAGAGTTTTTGTGAGTCGCTGTTAAACAAAGGAGTTAAGTCGAAATGTCAACTTGACGGTAAGTCCTAAATATTTATTGTATTTTTTTCAGTTATTTTCTTCAACGAATAACATTTTTTAATAATTAATGCGTGTTGTCTGTGGTGCTTCATGCTCAAGTGAAATTTAAGTGGACGTAAGCGAGGCGTTTCAACGTATTCTGCTGAACAAGCGATTCGGGAGCCGGATTGAATTTGATAGTGTGCTAAAGGATTTCCATAAAGTATGGAAGAAGAAATCTATGTTTCCTTAGAATACCCATATGCACTTTGTTCACGCAGAAAGTAAATTGTTGAAGGATATGCAATATAAATACTGGTTTGTGGTGTTTCGTTGCACATTTGGTCGTAAACGTTAATCATAAGGTCTGACAGTGAATAAAAAACCGTCAGAACTTTAACTAATCTGTGACATTTAAGGTCTAAATTTTTAAACTGCCAATCTAGGTTTCGTATAAGATTGGAAGAACAAGAATACACCATAAAATCTTACATGTCTCACAACCATCATTGTAGTAGTTCATGGATGGTTTGTGATCCGTGGAGTAGATTGTCATCCGAAGAAAAAGAAAACTTGAAGCCAGTAATATTTCACTGTCGGTCAGCAGATGAAGTTATAGAAAGTATTAAGGAGAGAACTGGTAAGCAAAGTACCGCTGCTGATGTCAAAGCTATGAAGGCTAAACTCTCCACTGGTAAGTGTATATAAATATATTTCAGGTTGTTGTACTAGAAAGCAGGTAATGAATATACTGTGACAAAAAGGTGAAGTGAGGAACATTTAGAAAATGGATGTGTAACGAGAATATTTCAGTAGTCATGACCAAATATACTTGTACAATAAATATCCAGAAGTTGTGTGTATTTAGTTTACTTATAATACCAATAATAAGTGATTATTCTCTTCGTTGTATTACATTTTATAGATGTTCCTTATTCCAGTTGATTGTGACGGATAATTTTGGTCGAGGATATTCTGTAATGTTTGCTTGGACGCGAAAGGAAATGCGTGCAGATGTAACGTGGATTCCTGACAAATTGAAAAAAAATCACGGGAACAACTACATGGACGGAAAAATTTGTTATGGACTGCGCACGAGCAGAAAGCGACAAAGAGTTCTTTACTTATGACTTCAATATTTACAGAACTTGTAAACTTATCTTTTTAATTTAGTAGTCATGACAAATCAATAAAAGTTTTCTCAATTTTTATTTTCGTCTTCTTCACACTTTCATCGGGAGGTATACCAATGGTTTTAACGAATAATTGAGTGTGAGAATTAAGGACTTGTTCTACTGCATTAGTTTTGAAGTGTCGTTAGACTTTAGCATTATATCGTCGTTAGTTTTGACGAATCAACGAGTCACTTAAAACAATAATGCGACTTCCACGTAGAACCTTACATATTAGGCAAACGCCTGACATATTTTTCATTGTCGGCTTACTTCTATTATCAAATTAGTATAAGTAACGAACTAGACAATTTCATGCAGTTAGTTCCCTGATAAGATGGGTTACTTAATTCTTAAACCACCCTTCCACTCACACCTATTAGCTAACTTTATCCTCTTAGATTATGTGCACTCCTCTAATTGTATTCAATTATTTTATTAGCTTTGATTCAGTGAATTATTCATTATCTCTAAAATTATCACGCAATTTATCTTATCTGCTTCCGAACTCCACTCGACTACTACAACACCCATCCTTATTGTTTCCATAAGTCTAACACCAAATAACCTTTGACCTGTTCATGCATATATATATATAGTTATTGTTGATCACCTTGGTCATTTAATTCTTTGCTTTCTATTATATCAATCGTTTCATACTATGTCTTACCTCAATCTTAAACCATAATACATATTCAGTTGTATGCAGGTTGCAAAAAACCATGAAATATAATGCGACAACATTATTCTGCATCAATATTTGTATTGGCTTTATTTAGACTATAATTAAACAAACTCACTGGATTTATAATGTATAACACTAGGTGTGGTTGTTATATTTATATTTAAACAATTCATCAGATGAACGAACTTGGCAGTAGGCAATTTAAAATAGTTATCGTAAACTTGTAAACCGGTTTTCCATACGATCTTCCACAATGATAAATTCCATAAGCTTCATACTATTCTGAAAAATAACAAATCAGTCTTGAGACAAACAATTAAAATTTGTTATCAGCATCACATCCAATAACTTAATCAAAAAGCAGGTAACAGAATGTACCTATAAGTCTCGTACCTGCAAACAGTGCTATTCATTAGAGATTTCGGATTAGTTAATAGAAATTCAGTGGTAACCTTAGGAACAGACACATCACAAATTAGTGTTATTTACAAACTGCTGTAATACTATCATCACAACATACAAGCATCGTCCGACTTGTGAGGAAAATGTGACTGCCATACGTTTGTGATTCAGCTTTGATTGCTCGTTCACTTTTCGTCACGTATTTTGCATAAATTACTTTGGACGAGTCAGTCTGTAATGGAGTAGGAATTCAAGAATTAACTCATTAATAGTTGTTATTTGATTCTAGGGTTGTGTTATATCAACGAATGGGAGCTTGAAATCCCCATCATATAACTGTGAACGTTTCACAGTCTTATGAAATTTGTTTATATCACGTTTATGATGTAAATGAAGTGTTAATGATTTCATGGCTCACATTGCCTTAAAACTCTGAATTCAGTATATTTATGACTTCACTAGCAGGTGGCAAATAACCTACAAGTGTCTTATTTCATGTTCAGAAAGCGGATGGAGAAGACTATCAACGTCAACTGTTACTCACATAATGTTTCTGAGATACGTTACACAATAATATGTCACTTCAGTAAAAAACGATTACACTTAAAATGGGTATAATTGTTGACGGCCATATATTAGCAAGTTATATAATATTCATAGACAGTTTAAGGCTTAAACGCTTCTACGTGCAATTTGTAAACAACTGCCAACATCCATGTTCATCATCACAGAACTCAAGTAGGTGAACCAGATGTCTAAAGTTCAGTAAAAACTCATGTTTTCATTCGGGAGTTTATCACAAAGACAAGTAACAATATTAGTATGAGTGGTTTAGCAAACAAATATGATGGAGATATGTCAAAAGGGAGTTAGTTTATCTGAAATATATCACAAACTTACGTTTTTCTCGCTTTGCTTCTCCTCGTGTTGTTTTCACTGGAAATCCGGGAACGATGAAATGCAGATCATGAATAAAATATGAAATTGTGTGTCAAAACTTTTGAATCGCTCGTACAGTTGCAAACATGAACTGAAGCACAGCTGATACAGAAATTGAGCTTCTAAAATTCAGATACAAACTTTCGTGATTTTCAATTTTTTCTGATTCTTCTTTTTGTAACGAATTTTATCGACACTTTTTTCGTCTTATAATGATCAGCCCATCTATTTTTACTCCATTATTTCTGAAATCATTTTCTTAAGATATTAATACGTATTTCTGATAACCTCATCTGTATGTGGTAAATTATGAAATTATTTCTTTATTTTTGTGAACATGCAGGCTCATTGATACATATATGATATATATTCATATTCCTTGTTCTATTTCAAAATTCAATTTCGGAAAATTGAGATAGGGAGATAGATATTCACACCCTTATAAGACGTCCTATCGCTGATGGAATTTTACTAGAATTTCACAAGCTATAATTAATTATTTAGAATTATCGACTCCTAGTTTTTCAATGGTGGAAGAAATGGCTGGAAAAAACAACATCACAAAATAACTTTGAATTCACTTATCAATAAATTTCGTGAGTATTGTGTTGCAAACATTGTCACAACGAAAGATAAATATGCTGGTTGAAGATTTATCATATTAAGAACATGTACAAAGATGTTTGGACTGGAGTAAATAAAGATAATGCAGAATCAGTAACCGCCATTGAAAATCAATGAAATTCATAATTTTCACTTTTCAATGAGGATAAGCATACCAAGAAATGCGAACATTTTGATCGTTATGCACAAAGATAAAATGCAAAAAACATATAACAGTAAACGACTAATTGTGTGTCTCAAAATATCTGAAATATGACCATGAGTTCAACAATATAGATAAACACCAGTTAGATGTAATGCGCAATCTCAGATATTAAACAATGCACAATTGCAAATTTAAAGATAAATCGATGTGAGGAAATCGACATCATTTAACACATTGAAGTTAGATTTTACACCTGATTTCTATCCCATGATTATAATGTATACTTTATAGATCGCAAGTGTTTAAGCATCATGTTTTCTTGACTATTTTAAACGTTTACATTGAAAATAACTCACAATCAACCTCCTATTTGTAGTTTAATTAATGGCTATCAATATATCAAATTTTATTTTAAGTTACTTATAATAGCTTGATTGAAGTAAACAGAACTGAAAAGTCAGTATATTTACGTTTAAACATAGCCACCAACGTACAAAATAGCATATAAAGAAGAATCCAGCCCACCAAGTGATTACCGAACAGCATTGAGATTACACGTGTAAAAGATTTTGTTCAGCGAACAACAGCTGTGAATAAATTATTCGAAGGATACTTGAAGTAAAAATTATCAAAGATTGTTATCTCATAATTGATCATTCCACAGTTAGAACTACGTTCAATCACGTACTGCAATTGCAATACGAACCTTTCCTTCAACTTTTTTTTTAAAGTTAATCTATAACAAAAACGCTAAATCACGCGAAATCCATTCTATTGATAACAATTACATCTCAGAAGATGAAATAATGTGATTGAGAAAAAATGAATATCGAAAAACTTACGAAGCATGTCAGATGTACGATTTACAGGATCACCTGGAAAGGTTAAGAGAAAATCCAAAATAAAACGAACTATGAAAAATGCACATTCATCAAAGTATCAATACAGAAATAACTGAACAGCGATTATACGCGGCAAAAGAAACGGAAAGATTATAGGTTGAACAAAGAAGTTAAACACCACGAAAGACATAGATTCAGGTAAAAATGAAGTAATGAGAACAAATAAATGGAAAGCAAACGTAGAAAAAGTGTTGAGCGGAGAAACTGCAAGATCCTCGAAAAAACGAGAAATTAATTCATCACGTACAACGGGTGAGCTAAAATACAAGATGTGTCGTAGATCGCTACACAGTGAGAAGGAAGGCTATATATACGTGAATTAAACAAAACCGCAATAAGATAAAACAAGAAAAATTATAATTATGATAAGATAATATATATCAATTGTTGACTCGCTGAAGTAAATGCATTGAAAGCTTAAAAAACTGAAAAGACTCGTTCTGATTGTAAAATTGAAGTGTGCAATTTGGAATGTTCGCTTGAAATATCTGCATAGGTACTGCAGCAGATATTATGCCATTTGGTGAATTTATCTATGCACACTCAATTGTCTGGAGATTTCGTGGTTCGGACACATTCACCATTCACTTAATAGCGTGTCATTCATCACGTTCACCGTGTGTGCTACTACTTCCGGTGTTTCGTGGTTCGTCACATAGTGTGCAGCGAGGCGCTTCATATGTGACCAAACCACTTGCACAATCATGATATGACACCATGAAATACCACTATGAAACCGCGATGTTCAACACTCGTTGACTCAGTGGTTTGGCTGTCTACAAAGCGAGAAAACATGCAAATGATTCACTCTCTTGTTACAATGAACCTCATGTGGTCATCAATGAACTTATGATGTCACTGACCCGTTTGAAGTGACTCATGCTGATTGTGTCATGGATGTGTGCAATTTGCAATGTGGTGCTGTTCGCATATCTGCAAGGGAACCAATTCTTATGCTTACCAATATTCTGTGAATTGTCTCACAAGGTCTGTATTTCTTGAAGTCGTTTTTCGAAGAATCACGTTCGTGTTTCCTTTTTTTACAGCTGAATTCTTTATGATCCTTACGATGGCATTTAGTGTAAAAATGTTGTTTATGCGGACAGAAGCTCTCGTAGTGACAACCACCACATTACCAGCATGGAAATGAGGTTTAATTGTCTGTGTGCGATAACTTTCTTTGTCCGGTATCTTTCTTTTCGCTCACAACATGAACTTACGGCGGCCAGCTGTTATTTTCAACCATGGGCATGTCAAGTTTCAAGTTAACCAAACTATGGAAAACCATGGTTACTTTCAGTAGCGTTGTGTTCAGGTACTGTTCAATTTTACTGAGAATTATGTTTCTAATACCAGCATCTTCTAAGTACAAATAAGAGATACTTAAACCGATCTTCTATCATCGCTCATAGTTTAAACCGCCCATATTCTCGAATTATCAAACCTACATGTTTCACCCAGTCATCATCACCTACTTTCGTTACTATGAGGCACCGATAATGGATATTGAACAAAGATGACTGTCTATCAAAGATTTTCCAAAAGATATAAATTTTTGCGTCAAGTTTCTTGAAGCCGATTTTGAACAAATCTTCGTACATCCTGAGCCAGGACTAAAAATAATATCAGCCCTACCATCGAAATCAAGTGCATGGAAAGAGTTATTGATGGAGTCGGTATGTGATCTACATGTATTAACAGAAGTTCTTTGCGACTAAGATTCATTTGTTGCGTTACAATCTTCAGGACACGCACGTGGAGGTTTGATACCTCACGTTGTATCTACGCTCATAGAATGTTTCTTCCATCAGAAGAGGATTCAATGTCAAGATTCAACGAGCGCATACATTTTACGTAATGTTCGTGATAAGATGTCCAAAACAGTCTTCATCATTCATATGTTGATCACTTCTGTTAATAAACAATTATCAAGAGCTTCGTTTGTCAGATTTTCGAGGCTTGAGAGTGGGTCAAATTAGTGCGACATATTTTCTATCCGGCAATTCATCTTGATAATGTAGGGCTAGAGTGTTTTGTTATTAGATATTTATGAACAAATTTTCATATCATTTTGCAAGATATACTTTTAAACAAAGGTATTATTACAAGTCTGTTTTGTTTTAACAGCGTACTCCAAACATTACTACTTTAGCAGACCTCACATTTCTGACGTATAAACAAGAAAACATCTTATCATTGAAAGAAATGTATGAGGTGAAAAATTGTGAAAATACTTAACTTAGTGATATCTGTTGTGTAGTCACTGTGTATAATTGACGTAAACTGCTTCGGTTCATTCATTGTGTGATATAGGATAATCAATAAGAGGATAGTGGCATGAAATTCAGTGACAAATGTATATTACGCCATAATATGCTTGTTTCACTTCCTGATATTTATTTATAAACCGTTATTTAGTGAAAAGCTCTAACAAGGATCTATGAGCCACTACGTTTCTCCACTTTGATGTCTAGTTGTCACGTTTTAAATACTTGCACTTAGGTGTGTCTATCGTGAATAGAACACGTGGTTATGCTCAAGCACACTTTGACAAACGTGATTACTATGAATTTCATAGACTGCCTTGTTTTCCCTTCGAAGAACAATACTCCAGATAAGATAAATGCTGCACATACTAGATTCCTAAAACAATGAGTCTATGAGATAGGATAAAAAATGATATTTATGTTCGTCTACGTCACAAAATAACGTTGAACACACAATTCAGAATATGATAATAAAAATAATCATAGTACATTTTCTCAAATAACAATATGTTACATGAGGCATGCCAGTTAACGGGCAAGGTCAAATTGCCACAGACGGTACCGGATTCAGTGAAATATGTCATTCAGTAAGGTCGACATAAGGAACAACAGTTATAGAATCAAAGGGTCGACACTTCTCATACATGAAAATAAAAAATCTCAACGACACCCGAAATGTTAAAATAACTGGCGTGCTTTACATATGTTGCGTTGTGACGTGCAACTGGAGTTCAAGAAGGATTTCACGTAAAGTCATGAGCTTCTGGACAACTCAACATATTTTTATTTGTAAAGGATTTACAGGTTCACAATAGCACTTTGTTTTAGAATAACTGCCCAGTTCTGATTGTTCAATGATTTCTCGTAAGGAAGTGGAACTAATTCGAAGTCACAAATATGATTGAAAAAGGTATTTCACATAATAAAGTAGAATCAATAGGGCTGGTAAACACAATTGTCAAATAAGGTCATTTGGTAGCTAAAATTACTACTGAATGATTGGCTTTGAGATTAGTCAGGATGGAAGTAGTTGAAAATATTTATTTTGTACGCATAGCTCCAGTTTCTGTATCCTCATGCTCCTATTTTAACAGTTTGAAAGACTTTAAGTCTGACAAGCTTTGGTAAGTGGTTACCGACCCGATAAATAATTGAAAAGAATTAGCTTGTACTAGCGCTATGACCAGATTGCACTAAGTAAGCCATCATCGGGTTGTTCACTCTCTTTAACAGACCTTTGCTTAGCCACGCTGGGAGGTGTTCACGAGCACGAAAATGTAAATTCCCAGAACTTCGACCAGTCAAAACAGAATATTCTACTATCACTCTCTTCTTCAGATATGAACTCAGTGGCTGGATGCACTTCATTAAACTGCCTAAGAACCTCTTGCTGTGATGTATTATCTTTACAGAGGTTGAACGTGTCATACATATATCGACAGTAAAGTGCGAATTTTTGAATAATCTCTTTTAATGGATCACTTTCGATTCTGGTCAGAAAAATGTCAGCTAGTATAAAGCTCAGTGTTGAACCCATTGCAACATCATCCATTCGTCTGTGTATTTTTCCGTTGAACTTGAAGTTCACATTCATGACACATTCAGTTATAATTCTTTCACGACATTAACAGCAACTGTGGTTTCACTTTCAGTCGGCTGTCCACCCATATATTATACGGACTCTATCGGTGGAACATTTGTGAATGATGATGCCACATCTAACGACATCATCTTTAGTCCCAAAGTATGTGCATTTTTGATCTTGTCAACAAATTGGAATATATTCTTAACACTGTTTTACAGGTCATTCATAGAGTAGTTTCAATATAGTTACTGGCCATTTAGTTATAACATGATAAGGAGAGTTACACATATCTAAAATTGTTCTTAATGTTATTCCAAACAATCTAGACAGATGGGTTCCCACTGGTTTGATCATTTCATATAAACCCGACCAAATAGTCTGTTGGTCCCTGAACTTCTTCAAAGATCTGGCAAGCTCATTCTCTACCTTATTATTGAGATCTTTCTGGTCAATTATATATTGAAATTTCAATTCGTCATCTAAGACGGTATTAAATAAGAAAACTTGGTTCAGCGAACAGATCTCTTCTCGGTTGATTCGCTTTCGAAGCTGTACAATCGCAAATATATATACTTATTTTTTCAGGATGACATGAATTACAGTGATAATGATACAAGAACGTCTTTGAGACATGGTCCAGTCTGGGACCAAGAATTTCAAAGTTTCAAATCTACTCTTTGCGATATCTTCAACCAGTATATCAGCACAATGTAACGAGTAGAAGTCTTCTAACGAAAGAACATCGAAATCGATTAAAACTACTAAGAAACAATAAAGACTTGATTAAAACACACCCAGATAAAGGTGCGGGTTTATTGCTGTCACACCACAAGATTTATGCCGAAAATATGCCATATTTGTTTAGAGATCACATCAAATTCTCCAAACCAATCAATGCGAACAACAAGACTGAAATAATGGATAAGCAAGTGATTCAAGTTCTTGAGAGAATGACAAATGAACATTCAATTGATGAACATATCTCTGAGCCCACAAAACCAACAGGATCAATAATAACGCGATTACGTGGTCTGTCTTAAATACACAAACCTAGCCTACCTCGCAGAATGATTCTTGATATGTCAAGATCTCCTTACCACTCTATGGCAAAATGGTTGGCAGACTTCCTAGAACCAGTAAGCAAAAATACACTTGTTAACACTCCGTAAATGATAAATGACTGGCAGATCTCTTAGAACACTTAAGAAAATGCATTTGTAAGCACTCCGTACATGATAGTTTTGAATTCATTGAACACACAAAAGAAGTGAGTAAATGACAAAATTATGCTATCTCCGTCTTATCTGCAATTACGTAAATATGAAATTTATTATGTAAGTTCTGTTTCTGATCAGTTTACCAATTAATTAACAAAAGTTTTAAGATAGAACCTTTTGTTTATCTCCTGTTACACTTCAACCCACTTGTAATTCACGGGAAATGTTATTTGTTTAGTGACACCAATTAAAAAGCTACTAAACTGGCGTTTACGTAAAATTAAGCCTAGTGCTTACATCATTCTTTTATTCATATCCCCTCGGAAGGGGTTTTGTGGATATATTAGTAGTTTTAATAGTTAGGATCACGAGTGAAATGAAGCTAGCCACCATGGAAAAACTGGAAGCACTGGACGTCCTGTTGCAGAACTCTTCACTAGTTCGCATTCATAATCTCACCTTGCGCGAACGTAACCTCTGGACAACTGACCTGGCATCCAACAATGTTATTGTTTAAATGCAACCAATACACAAAATTGGGCAGCACATCCACCATTGTCTTTAGTGACTTATTATCTCACAAGAGACCTGATTAGACACCACTAGTCACCGCTTCTCATAATATACACACAATAAACACATTATACTTGATGGATTGAGTGTAATACTAATACTCATATCCGGCTTCTCTATTATTTTTTGATAATTATCTAGTCGCATTACCAGGGAGTCAGTTTCACGAACACAATTCCAGGCCGCGGTTTGTCTCCTCATAACTTTACCTATCCAGTAGAAGACAAGTGGTTCGGAGAAAAAACAACTCGTTTAGCACGTAAAAGTGTATTTGATTACTAATCTAATCTAACTAAACTAATCTTCAATACTACAGACAGGCTAATTGCGTACCTTAAATGAAAGAGAACAGAAAATATCAATCTTATAGTAAAGAACAATCAAGCAGTAATGTTAGATAAACAAAATGTGATCCATGAGGTGAAGGTATCCGTGTGTATCGCCAGACACTGGTTGGTAGCTGAGGTGGTACAAATCATTTGACAATGCTTCTGTGGTTGAAAGTGTTTGTTTTAATTCGGTGATTTATTGACCTGGTTAGTTCACTTCTCAGAAGCATCTTTCTATGACTGGCCTGAAGTAAATGTAACTGGTTAAAGAATGATTTTATCATTTCGTTCATGATGTAATAGATAATCAACAACAATAAATGTTGAGAGTGGTTTGCCTCGTCTCCACCGATTATCGTAGTTGATGCTTTCACATACTTCCGTAACTCTACATCGTTTGTGAGTCAACCTTTGCTGAAGAAAAATTTATTATCAGGCCATGATAAAATAAAGAATCATCAAGTGGTATATTTTGCAAATGTGTTCTATCTTACTTTGTTTGTTACGCTTTGCGATCCATTATTTTCATGGACGATTAGTGGAGTCGCCTGAAAATAAAGACGAAATATGTGTTGTAAACAGAACCAACTATTTGTATGCGACCAACGTTACAGAAAATACTTGCAACCAAAAACGATTCATTTGTGAAATATAATAAGTTCATCCACCAAGCCTTCAGTCTCTGAACTATTGAGCGATATAGTATCGACTAACCCTGTAGTTATTGTGAACAACTTTGTGAAAGCAACACAACATCATAAACATTAAACGAACTGGCGAATATAATTTGTGGATGTAAAATCTGAGATAGAATTTAGTGAAGAGTATGTTTAAATCTAAGCAACATTTACATAGAGTGTAATAATCTCGAAAAGTGTTTGAATTGGTGCTCAGGGTTTTGGGAAACACCGGAGAGATAATTAAACCTCAGAGCTTATCAGATATTTTGCTAAGATAAATTATTTGGAGAGTTGGATTCTTAACAATTACTCAATTCATGGTGGAATTGCTGATGAATATTTACACGAGTAGAGGGATCATTACTATCCTAAATTCATTTACTTCCACTGAATTTCAGTAAGGCATATTCACACTAATAAGTACTACATTGGAATTTGCACAACTCTTCACACCAAACGGTATCCGATATTCGATCAATGAAACATGTGATAATCATACAAATCTGGTGTTTGCAGAATGTAAGTTGATGTGGTGCATAAGACGTAATGCGAGCTGGCTCGATGCAGCTGTCAGGTGATCAATAGTATAAAATATATATTTGGCTAATACCAATAACGTTATCAGTCAACGAGGTCTTTTCAAGAAGAAATCGGTCACCATAATATAAGTGTATATCCTTCATACTAGAATTTTCTACATAGAGAACAAATGTGTGTGAGACAACACGAGACCGTGCACAATAATGGATGCGGCAAATAAGATATTTAAAGATATGTAAATGAAGTCTGCCGAGTAGATATGCTAAACTGCACAGATTTTGCATAGTATGAGCAATGTTTCTGTAAAGTGTGTGAAGTAGTGGTGAACATATCGGTCACTACAATGAAACCAGTATTTGTCAAAGATCTTAGAGCATACTTTGCTTATTCAATGTAAATAATATACGCAAAGTTTCATTTCATTACACTATCCTACTCATCAATTGACCTCTCTAAATGCATATCAAAGAGACAGATGTGTCCGACATATGTATCATATTTGGAGTAACATGTTTGTCTTCGAAAATTGAGCACTATACTATTCACTATTTTAACAATAATATATCTGATGACTGCAATTTCTACTGTTCTGTATTAAATGTGATTATCAGGTTCCATGTAACTCAATGTAAAATGACTCAATGAAGTTGTTATATCCCTTGACATTTCAATTCTGTTCAGAGCTGTTCAGTGTAAATCGTTTTTGGAAAAGGATGCACTTGGAATTATACGTCATGGTGAAGAAACCCATCTGATTAAATCATCACTTGAACATCCATTTGCTGGTTTCTACATCGCAACTGCTTTTGCCAACTTCATATATATTATTGTCATGAAGTGGGACACTGTCTAATGCAGATCATGAACAAAATATGAGATTGTGTAATAAACTTCGAATTCCAGTAATTGTCAAAAAACAATTTACTTTCATATCACAACAATAGTGATCGAAACCTTAGAGCCGAATAATTATCACACGAGCATAATTCACACTAAAATGTCAAACAAAATTTTCCCAAAACAACCTCAATACATCATTATGTGCTAAACTCCAATAACATTTTTACATTTGTGTGATCATACAAACTCATTCACACAGATGCAAGCCATATTCATACTTCAAATCAGTCCATTTCAAAATGCAATTTAAAAGGATTGAGAAAGGTAAAGAGAGATGCATATCCTAGTTAGATAGCAATGTGTTGATACAATTTTTGTATAGTTTATCAAGTTATATCTATGAATTAGCTTTACCGTAATGTATGGCTGGAATGGTGGTAGAAACGTCTGAAAACGAAAACATTACGAAGTAACATTGAATTAACTCATCAACAAATTTCAAAAATTGCGTGCTGAAGACTGATTCCTTTGAAAAATGTTGTTAGATGATGGAACTAGAACAAATGAAGATAATGCAGAATAAGTAACCGCCATTGAAAAACAATGAAATCCACAATTTTCACTGTTGGAAGAGGATAAGCATGTCAAGTAGTTCAAAACGTTTGGTAGTTGTACATGAAGACGAAAATGTAAACAAAATATAAAAGTAATGCTCAACTGCCAAATCACTAGCACTACATTCAAACGAAGCCACTATCGAACAGAATAGCATATTTAAAAGAATCGAACTAACTCATTAACTATTGAACAGCATATTGACTACACACTTGAAAGAATTTGCCCAACGAAATGTAGCCCTAAATTTACCCTTCGGATGATACATGTAGTAAGAGTCAAGAGATATTTTTATTTGACATTCGTAATGTCAACATTTCCGTAAATGAGGATTACACTCGATCTAACAGTACGAATGTTAAGAGAAGTAAAGTGTAATAATTTCATGACTTCTACCTTTATGAAGGGGAATCGATGTGAGTGAGATGGAATTGTTTGTCAAGTAACTTAACGGACACATCATTTGTACAATCGTCGGACGCTTCTGGAATGTTTACCACAAAATTGTACTTAATGCTTTACTCCATCTAACATGACACAACACTTCAGTTAATGCAAACACAAATTCAATTAATTAGCTATCTGTTAAACAGTATAAGCTTAAGCTCACCTGATTCCGCCTCATCGAGAACCAACCACGAGGCTGAAATATTAAAGGGTACATGCGTTATGTTTCGTAATTAAATACAGAGAAAAATCACCTTTACGAGCAATAATCAATGCACTGAACACTTACCGATCCATTGTAAAAAGGCGGATAATAATCCTCGCGATGGTCGATTTATTTCAGCTGAAACATAATATAACCTGGAATCAATTTCTTATTTCACAGTCCATCAAGTCATCACATAAATGAAATGTAACAGGAAAGTGTTATGAAATGTATGTATTCCAACGTTTGAAAACATTCACCATTCACATGATAGCATGCCATTCACCACATTAACCATATGTGTTATTGTTTTCGGTGTTTCGTGTTAATCCACTTAGTGTGGAGCGAGGAGCTACATATGTGACTACACCAGTTGCACAATGAGATTATACAAGATAAAAACAGATTAAGATACCATCATGTTTACCGATTGTTGTCTCCGTGATCTGACTGTCTACAAAATGGAAAAACGTACAAATGCTTCACTCTGGTATTACAATGCACCTCATGTGGTCAACAATGATCTTATAATGTCAATGATTAATTCATACACCATGGATTTCACATGACTTTATTGGTAATCAAACTAACTTACCAGTCACGTCGTTTGCATTATTTTCGCTAATGTCTGTAAAGAGATATTATCAAATGGTTATGTGTCTCGATAAATTTCGAAAAATTTTGCCTATAGGAATTTAGTGCATGTGAAGTGTTTATCTTGACCTCGTCATTTTAGTTTGTTTGTGAATTGTTTGGTTGCTTGAAATTCTTGTGTTTTAAATGTCGTCTGAACTATATGTGCTGTGAATGTGTCCTTAAACGATGTGATTGAGTACAGTTATTTTATCAAATTTCCATAAAAGTTAACAAGTTACAGAAATTGAATATCATTACCATATTGTTGTGTTTGGAATGCGGAAGCTGTACGACAAAATGAGAAATGAAACATGATGACACGTTATTTATTTTGACACAAGCAACTCGTTAATATGCATGAACAACGATTTGAATCATGATTTGAATATTGGACAAAATATAAGAGAAGTCTACTTTGAAATAAGTTATTTTCAATGAGAGATTATGATACCAGTGAAATCAATCGGTTGTGAATTTCGAAGAAGATCGTTATGATAATAAGCACCGCATCTTGGCGATTATATGATTCCTTTTATTGTCAGTGAAATACGTCAAACAGTTGCTTAACTATGTTGCATATTTGCACACAACTTATCGCCTCCTAATTTCAGATCTGTTTATAATTTAATATTCACTACTCAGTCACGGAACGTGGAGTGTATAATTCTGAAGCTTGTCACACAGAAAATATTACACACTCAAATTTCCAAATCTATTAAGTTAATAATTGAGATCTGATTGTTCTTTGAATTCAATACAGACATTTATTTATTTTTTCTGGGACATTTCTTACTCGTTTTCGTACGTTTATTGGGATGATGTGTACTATATAAACCTGTTAATCAACCCTTAACTTCTTTAGTAATCACTTGATCTGTAATTACTGAATTTAACATTCATACAAGTTGTAGATGAATGTCGTTCATTTTGAAGTCGTATAGAAGATTTTGTTCATAAGTAGATGACTTCTTTATGCGAAACGATTTATATTTTGCTGATCTGTTTGTAAATCTTATAATTTCTGTAGATTGAGCCACAGGGTCAGCATTTGGCTTTTGTGAGTGATTTTCATGAAGCCATCTCACCAAGTAAAGCGATCGATTGTGCATCAGCAATCAGACAGCATTTCATCAATTTCAATGAAATGTTTCAAATCAACAGATATTTTATAATATATGTTCACATCAGTGTTTAATACTGAACACCACAATGGTAATAAAATATACGAATCATTTCGAATTACAAGAGAGTAGAACTGAATATGTCAACTTACTTATTGATAGTGTCAGTACTAATAACAACTGAAGATATTTGAAGTTCATGTTCATTTTCCTGTATCATAATTCACCGTTTGAGTCAAGGGTTTATATAGTGTTGGCACCAGTATTACTGAACAAATCCGAAACAATATTCATGAGAATTTACAAATTATTGGTTAAACCGTTGTGTGTAAATTGAATATGTGCGTGTTGTGCGTGTGCGTCAAGTGTTATGTACGCAAAAGAATTTTCTACATTTATTCGCCACGATTAGATTGTCTAATGAACTTGAGCTAAGATCGTAGACACACATACTGGTATCTTAATTAGAATAATGTTTCTATTTTTGTGGAAAACGCTAATCATTTCCTGCCAAAATCACAGCGACATACAGTATTTACAGTATTTACAAAAACTGACTTTAACAGTCTTTTTATGAACTGATGGTTCTTTTGAACTTGGCGACTGCCTGATTTTGAATTCTAAATGCAATGGGTTTGTTTGTGCTCACCCAGTTCTATTCGGTCTAAATTGTGTTTTTGTTTGTTTTCCTGGTTGACACAATGGTTAAAATACTTCTAAACATCATATTGACTTCGCGATTGATCGATTGAAAAGGCTTAAAGTGGAACTGACTTTACTTGTTTCCAAAGGACATTCTGATGAGTTACTTAGAGATATGATAGCTGCGCGTTCTAAGTGTAGTGGAGGTATGAAGATTCAGCCTCTAAAATTTCAAGGACAGGGTGATCCAGTCTTTCTTGAAAAACGAAAAACTCCTCGTAAACTTAAAATATCGCACTTTCATAAAATGTTGAAGAATTATCAGTTATACTTACATGTTCAAGCTGAATTGAGTTGTTCAGCTAAGCACTTCAACTGATGAGGTCCCCAGAAAATATTTCAAACAAAGGATAGTTGAGCGAACAATTGTTTTCATAAACCTCCCCGTAAGGCTCTTCAGTTTTAACTCAGAAATATTACAACGTTTGGGTTACAATTCACAAAATAATAGGGTTGAATAATTCTGTATAATAAGTTCAAATTGACAAAACTCAGTAGTAACATTCCAATGTCTTTGACTATGTAGCTCAAATAGCTGAGCAAGAATGTCTCTGACTGCGAACCACGATGATATTTGATAGAATATATCAGGTAGCATATGTTCTCTCAAGAATACAGGTGAACCTTGATGTTGAGTGTCAACTTGCGCGAAATTCAAGTTCAGTATATACTGTTGACTATTTCCAACCACCACTATAACGAAGCATCAAACCAACTTAACATTATTTCTAAGATATGGAAAGAAAAGTTTCCAACATTCACCATTTACCATACACATATATTCTGAAGTGATTTTCGGAAATTCAATCAGAAGTTTTTATTCATACTTTTCACTAAATATGTCTTTGTATTTTCACAATTCTGTCAATCCAACATGCTAGATATTATTGTTTAGAGTTCCACGTACAACGACACACCAAAATTTTGTTGTGAACAATAACATCTTATACAACAACCATGTGATCTCCATCCAATCTAAAGTTGTTAGTCAAACTTGTTGATTTATCTGAATGTGAAATGCAGTAATACCTCCTTGAATTATTATTCACTGACAAGCACTTTCATGGTATTCGTTTCGTTTGATTATTACCTGTTTTGAAATCAATGGATTGACCGTAGACATAGGAGACAGTTGTTGACTAATCAACCAAAGATAAAGTAAGCTTCGGAGTAAAACAAAATATTTCCTTCATGTTACCTAATATTGAACATTATCTGCTTAATATTGACTGATAACTGACAAACTATTAATTTACTAGTTTCTCTTGGACAATAAAATCAGAATACAGCACAGTTTACACACGTAAGTCGAACAAGAAAATTTGGATAAACCGATAGAATTTCTCACTTAGTCCTTTAGAGGATAACCGATGAAAATTTAAATTAGTACCAACGGAAGATGTTGCGAAAGTTAAGTTCGAATGTTTCGTTGTTCGATCCGTCAATATCACTTCCTATTTTGTAGGTTTTTCTACCTTCGTTGAAGCTTACTATCAGGTTTCATCTTTGAGGACTCCATCCATCTGAAGTTTTTCATTTTCAATTCACTACACGGATTTATTGACCTTTAATATTTTGTGCATTGTAACCTGAAGATTGAAAAAAATTACGAATTAACACTGTGGAGCATGACGAAAAGGTTATCGAGAAAGATCGTTCGTTATAATACTCTCTTTTCGGTTATATTTGACGGTCATTCTTAGATCATTACCTGAGAAAGATCGAAGTCGTCATTATCGGTGAAGTTTTGCAGGTCAATTAATTGTAATTACACTTCAAAATGTCAGTGTATAAAATAAACTCGATATTTAGCCTTCCACTTTTCTGTATTCTTTCGGGATTTCAGGTTAGTGCTTAGCTACAGATGCAGTTTGAGTATTTCCGTAATGTATGTCCATTCCAGATCAATCGGCTTTTCTGGATTTCCTTTTCAGCTTACTTATTCTCTCTCACAGAAGGCTGTGGCCAATGGGATCCGGTCAATCGACGTTGAATATCTTGTGTAGATAATTGTGTATAAATGCTTGTATAATTTATATGACGATTGCCGTATTCCTCCTAGTTTTAGCACAGTACAATAAAACCGTTTTGACGTTCGAACTAAAGTATTTAAATTTGATATTAGTTGACAGTTGTTTCGGGTTCCATATATACTTTGAAGGTGGGAACTCTTTACTTGCATTGCCATTTCTTCTCGTTTCGACTACATAGCATCTTACATGTTCAATAATGGTGATGCTCAGGTATATCAAATTGACTATGCAGAAAATTTCATGAGAAGTGTTGACGAAAACCAACCAGTCTCAATGTTGATGAACTAAAATGTTACTCGGTAAGCTATGTAATGCAGCTTGAAAAAAGTACGTTCAAAATATATCCACTTATATGAAATTTGTGTGGATCACCGAAAACGAATTTGCAGGAAATATTGATCAATATATATTCTATAGAAAATGACAAATGTAGCTTTTCAAATTTGTTAAACAACAAAAATAATCAACATATGATTAATAATGACTGTTCTAAACATCTTATCGTTAACATCACACAAATTATATAGACTCGTTAAATCTTCGCATATAATCCTCTTATGATGATATAAACATCCTATCGGGGTAGAAACAAATTTGAGTATATTATCGGAAACTCGTTCAGTGATACCAAATGTACTATACTAATTCAAGTAAAAAATAAGTTGAACAGTTGTCAATGTTCATTCATTCCCACAGTTGTCTCACTCAGATATTATTTCTGATAAACGGAGGATTATTGAATTGATGTGCAATTAAAGTAAATCTGACCTAAACGCAAAAGCAGAATGTGTTGGAACACTAAGTATGATTTTCCTTGCTTCGATTGATTCTTTTCTCAGCAATCAATACCAAATAGTTAAAATTAACTCTTAATTGTCTAACGCTGTCCCTGTTAGAAGTGGAGTAATGCAAGGTAGTGTCTTTGGTCCTTTGCTCTTTTTAGTGTTTATCAATGATATTTGTGAAAGTTTTTGTGTCGGTAAGCCCCTTCTATATGCAGATGATCTTAAAGTAGTATATTCATTTTCTCCACATGACCTGAAAAATATGGAAAATTGCATCAGCATGGAGCTTAACAAGGTAGCACAGTGGTGCTTAAAATGGCAACTGTAGCTTAATGCAGCTAAATGTGGATGGATATGCTTCGGCGATACATCACTCAACCTAAACATTACCATAAATGGTTACATACAGTGGTAGACTTGGGGCTTAGATATTCCCAAGACTTGTCGTTTACAGAACATATATTAAAACAGACCTCTAAGTCTCAACGTCTAATAGGTTACATAACTCGAAATCTTTACAACACTGAGTCACGTATTCTAATGTACAACGTTTGTGCTCGACCTCTTCTAGAATATTGCACGTTTATTCTTAGCAGTGCATTCATAAAGGATAAATTAAGGCTGGAATCAGTACAGAGACGATTTACACTTCGTATTCTTGGAGCTGATTGTACCTTAACTTATAATTCCAGATGTAATAAACTTGGGCTAGACCCTTTATGCAGGAGGAGACTCAAACTAAATCTTATCTTTTTCTTCAAACTACTTCATAAACTATCGTTTACATCCGATCACGCGATTCAATATGCATAAACCTCTCATTATGACATCCGTAATTCCTTGGCACTAGTGAAACAAACTCCTAAATCATCTCTATATGTGAATTACTTCACCTGTAAATTTTCTAGACTCTGGAATAACCTACCACATTCTATCCGCACGATAAAATCACTCCCATTATTTGTTCGCTGCATCGATGCATACTGTTCTTCTGAAATGCATTGAATGGTCTAGCATCTTTAAGTGTATCTCATTCCACAAGTGATATTTAGGAACCTTAAATGTTTAACCATTTATTAGTGAATCCCCTTAGTAAAACCACCCACTTGCTGTCAATATGTCAACACCGCCCCTAGCAACTTTAACTAATATGAATAACACAAACAGTATATCACTGTGTCACATCAAACACGTATTTAGGTAGACCTGATTAATATATTTTTGGTAATTATGGAGACCACGAAATATCGAGGTTTGGATAAACCTTTGAATTGAGGAGTAAGTGGTGGTGTAAACTTGTAACAACTTATCCAGTCGTGAGTGATTATTACTGAGATACGTGGGTGAAAATGTCTCTCGCTACTGTTCACGAGTAATAAGTGGTTTGTGTTTAAACATTGTTATGGAACATCTTTTGTAGTTCTATCCAATTTTTGTTCATTCTTCTCAGATCTTTTTCCATTTTTAAAAAACAACTTCATTTCCCTTCAGTTCACTGAAATGAACGAATATCGATAATATAAAAAGGGGATTTTGTGCATATTATAGTAATTTTAATAGTTGAGAACATGAGTCAATTGAAGTTAGGCCATCATGGAAAACCTGGAAACACTGAACAGCAGTTTCGTCCTAGTATGAGACTCCTCAGCTGTGTGCATCCATGATCTCGCTTCACGAGATTCGAACACTGGACCTACTGGTCTTGCGAGCGAGAGCACTTAACCACTAGATCACTGAGCTAGCCGGAATCCGAATGTGCTAATGTTTAACTTCAACCAATTGATGAAATTTAACCACTGTCCACGATTGCCTTCAGTGAGTTACTATCTCACAACAGAGTCGATTGAGTTCCACTGGTCACTGCTTCTCACTAGAACTCCAGGAATTACCTGTTGGAGACCGTCACTGGTGAGTATATGTCGATTAATATGAAAAGCGTTTTTGTGGATATTATAGTAATTTCAATAGTTGAGATCATGAGTCATGATTTGATTTAACTGTGAAAACTCACCATTTATTCAATGACTGTCTGATTCTAAATCTCATAATATATAAACTTATTAGTATAAGGTTGTGAGTATTGTGGAGTTGAAATTTATATGATGAATAGACCAATGACAGATCATCATTAAGAACATGGAAAAACCAAATATCCGTTCCATCCTTCAGAGCTTATACACGAATCTACATGCCCACTTCAAACCCATGACATTCGATCTCATCAACGAGTCCTTATTCTTTAGCCCATTGAACCAGTATCCAACGGTCTGAACGTCTATTACTTCCAGGTTTTCATTGATGGTCTAACATTGATTCATTCTTGTTATCACTCTAAATCTACGCTTATCTTTTCTTTTACTGTTAGAAAACTCACGGTTGCCTAAATGTGAATATATATGGTCTAGCTTCGATTGATTCATGATATCAACTGTTTAAATTACTACAATCTTCACAAAACCCCTTCTGATACTGATCAACATATGCTCACTATTGACTGGCTTCAACATATATATCCTTGAGTTCCAGTGAGAAGCACTGACCAGTCAGACAATCAGCTACAACGTAGGACCAGGCACATATGTGCATCGGTCCACGTTGCCATACCAGTGAAGTTCAACCGATTCAGATGTGAGGTAGTAACCCACTGATGACAATGGTGGATGTGTCGCTCAATTTTGTGGCCTAGTAAAAGTTAAACATTAACACCGTTGAATGCCGGATCAGTGGTCTAGTTGGTTAAGCGCCTTGTGCGAGACTGATAGGTCCTGGGTCTGAATCCCGCGACGCGTGGTCGTGGTTGCGCATTGCTGAGGAGCCCCAAGATAGGACGAAGCGGTCGTCCAGTGCTTTCAGATTTTCCATGGTGGTCTAGCTTCGATTCACTCATGATTTCAACTGTTTGAACTACTACAATCTCCACAAATGTCTTCTCATACTAATCATTTTTTTCTTCATTTCTACTTTCTTGACTAAAGTTTCATTTTGAAATCTGTTTCCGATTCTTTATTTTTTAATCTATATACAAATATTTTTCCCATTTTATTCAATTATACAATATATACACTCTCAAATTAAATTGTCATTGTACCCTAAACTTTCTTTCAATTTTAACTACATTACTTAAATAAACAATCATGAACAATGATTCACAATCCACTGTTAGCCATTATCTATCTTTGCTTATAAAGTTTATGACTTATATTAATATTGAGACAGTTTGCAAAAGATGCATAAATGCCAATAATCAAAGACTGATCAATTACAGTCTTAAATAACAATAGGAAGATAAAAATAAGCAATACCAAGTGAATAAGATACAATGTTGGTTAGTAATATCTCTAAACAACACTCATTATTCGTATAATCTGATAATCACAGAAAGAATCATGACTATTTGTTAGACCAAATATAAATAGATTAGTAGGAATTGAAAAAAGAAGAAGAAAAACAATATGCTGAATATCTAAATTTATGCAAAAATCCATTTCAGCCTATTTTATTTATCTATTTTATGGTCTGGACAATTAAAGATATTTAGTCAATGAATGCTTATTATCTTAATTTTCATTCTTATTTGTCATTTATAGATACGGTAGAAGATTTTATGAATAAACTAACATAATTCGGCAAAGATAGATGCCGTTTTGATTTTCGGTGAATTCTATCGAGCTGACCTATTTAAGAGTTCCTCAAGGTGTTTCAATTATCTGTTTCTCTGTCCTTGAATCTCAGAGATTAACTTGCCTTCTTTGTTCTTGAACAGTCTCTCTGGCTCACTGTATTTCCATGTCAGCTTCTTCATCGTATCATAAAGGTGTCTGATATTTACTTCTCTTGAAATTCTTTTTGCTGTAATTGCTAAGCGTTCCTCGTATTTCCACTTGTTAGCTCCAATGTTCCCCTTCACTTACTTATTAGCTTCACTGTATTCAGCTTGTGCCTCGACGTTCCTTGATCTTGTTCGACCATTGTTAATTCCTGTCTTCTTTTCTAGGCTTGTGATGAAGATTTGCAAATCTCTGACCATTCTCGTGTTTTCTCCTGGTTCATTTCGTCCCATAATGTCATCATAACCGTTGCTGTCCATATCGTTTATGGCGTTTAGATCACCCACCAGGATGGTCAGGTCCTTTACTGGGCACTTAAATATGATCGATTGCTCCCACTCGTAGAATTGATCCTTATCGTCGTCATTGCTATCACTGGTGAGTGTGTGATGGCACTGAACTATAACCACGCAATTCTCAACGGTGAACAAAAGACTACTCGGTAAATAGATATTCAATATTTAACGCAGAGAAATACCTGACGATGGAAAATGCGCGAACAATGAATTGAATAACTAGAGTTGATCGAATAGCATGACTGAGCCGCGCAGGCGTGGTCCTTGCTGAATGTTATCTTATATCTTTTATTCATATTAAATATATTATTCTATCTCTAGTCTAAGATTGTTCTACATCATGTATTGGTGATTGTTGCGATACGATGAGTTGATGTAGACAACGGTATGACTTCTACGTAAGTTCTTATAGATTAGGCAGTTATATCATGACAAGTCCACAATTCTAGGACTTGGTATATTATTAACGCAGTACTAATATCACAACAGACCATAATTCTGCAAGTGTATGACAATTCATTGATATTCCCTCCTTCTTTGTTTTCACAGATGCTTTGATGATCTTAGATCTGCGAGATTCGTACGCAATTAGTGAATTTCATGCTTCTTTAGACAGCAATAGAGAAACTTTGAGTGTGTGAAACATTTTTCACTTCGAGACACCTGCACGTCATCATCTATTCCACAACGTTTCGTTCGTGTTCAGCTCAGGTTTAATGGGTTTCACTTATTTGGAGAACCATCAAGTTGTATGTCCTCATTTCAGCTGCTATTTGTCTGGTCCCCTCAGTCTCCCACATTGTCCGCATGTCTCATGTACCAACAAAAAGTTTCGCTCAAGTTGTTAAAAGGGGCATCGGCCTCGTAAGTTCTTGACCGTAGCTGCTACCTTGACGTATTGTTCAGGATTGCCTATCGTGATGACCCAACCGAGCTATATTGGCTGGAACATATGTTCCTGTAGGTTCTACCATGCCAGGCAGGTTTATTGGAGAACGGTAAGATTAAAAGCAACAACCCAAGGTCTGAGGGCGAAGTCATACAGGTGACTGTAAAGGGGTGTGGCAGCAGTAGGGATTTTCTCTCGGACAACCAGCATCTGCAGCGATGCTGTCTTCTTATAAAGAAGGAGGGGTTTAGAAAAAGTCGACCCTAAAATTTCATGCCTCATCTTGCCTCACGAATTTCCGTCTCCGACGGTAAAACCCTTTGACGAACGGAGTTAACACAAACAAAAGCTCTCACGAAAATGCCGTGCACGACCGGCCTCAAGCAGTTGTCCCTTGGGCTCTGCGGTCACGCTCCCAGGTCGTTAAGACCAACAGTAACACAAATTCTTTTTCAGGTTCATCAAGAAATACCCTTCCAAGGTGTGGGCAGCCGGAAAGTGACATCAGCCTTGATACCCGTAATAGCACACGACATCTAGTCGGTCACACTCAAATCCCTCCTACACCTGATAATACCTCTCTTATCTTTACGACTAGCCCTTCTCACGTCCCTGTATCACCTTGCACCGCTAGGCATGCGATTCAAGTACGCGGAACGTCATTCCCGGCCTCCTGAAACCAGGCTCTAAACTACACGTAGGAACTTTTAACATCCGAACACTGTGCCTACTAGGACAACAGGCTCCTCAGCTAAGACTTTAGAATCCCGCGCCATCGATCTGTGCTGCGTCTCCAAAACGCGCATACAGGATACGAGTAGCGTCATTCATTTGACCTCACTATGTCAAAACATAAAATCAACTCGACTCACACTTCGTGTATCTGGGAGCCCAGATGCCGCTTCTCATGGCCTAGCCGACGTAGGTGTAGCCATGAGCCTTAGGGTAGAACTAGCTCTCTTAGACTGGATCTCAGTAGACAGTCGTTTATGCGCTGTCCGACTAAATGAAACAGTAAGGACTCGAAAAGATGAGGATATTCGTCGTTGCCTCTTAATCGTCTCTGCCTATTTTCCCACTGACCACAGCTCAGATGCTGTAAAAGATGAGTTTTGCAGAAAGCTTTCCGACCTTCTCTGAAACGTTAGGTGCTCCTTATCGTTTAGTGGGATGCCACGAACTTATGGTGTTGAAGCTGATCTATTCACGCAAAATACCTCTTTAAGTCGTGTTACGAACGTTGAATTGGTTTCACTTCCTACCCAGAAATCCTATTACAAGCAAACTAGAAAATTCGCTAATATACGAGGCCTACTCAAGACCCTATAATAACTGGGGGGAAAATATTTTAAAAAACGAAAGGGGCTCTAATAGCTTCGATATTAAAGGGAAGACAGCCGAATGTATATCACAATACTGTTTCTAGCACTATATTTTATTTTATAATCACACATAATCTTATACTCTCAGCTCTTTTCCGAATCGCCTCCATTTGTCAGTTGTATGTCCACTCACACCTTGTCAACACTTATTTTCTTTAACCTATTAAAATGCTCTTTCTTAACATATACCTTAATAAAGGAAAATTAGACTGAGTAATCATACCTTAAACATTCCTTCATGAATATTGGCTACTCTGCCTCTGGTGTTTTCTTTTACTTGCTCCCTCTTTCAGACCCCTTGAGATATGGAACTGGTGACTTCATCCTGCACCATCCTTAAAGCCTTGGATATCCCAGAAGGAAATAAGGTTGCGATTTCTAAAAGCTCATACCTTCAATGGACCTATCCTTGACCATCAGTCGCACATTCGCAACGCAACTTTCATGAAGCGCGCCAACTGTGGTACTGATTCAAACCATCGACATTCATATCTTATAAATTATCAACCCAGCTATGTAATTTATTACAGTGTATATTGTATCATTTGTATCAATTTGATCTTGCCTGTAAACTGGCATGCCTCATGTAACAATCTGTTATTTGAGAATAAATTATTATTATTATTATTATTATTATTCTTAATAGTGGCTGTCGCTCATTATGAAACACATGCTTAGACTCAGATAATGGTTTAGTGCCAGCGCGTATTTGCCTGTGTCTTACTGAACGTAGGAAAGACGCTGAAAGGGATCCATTTCAAGTCCTACCTAATGGTAAGCAAGCTCAGAGTATATTTCAGGAACAACTAGAAAAACAGTTAGGCAGCCATGTATGTGATACCCATCTCGAGGCAGCATTGAGTGATATTCGAAAAGCTGCGTAAACAGCAGTGATATCTGCTAGTAAGGTTAACCACAATGTTAGATGGAAACACTGAATATTAGCAGCATCTATTTCACTAAGAGATGCTCGGGAACTCATTCCACCTGGCTGTGAACACAACAAAGTGTAGATTCGGCTTAAGCGCAAGCTGACAAGAAGCCTACTCTATGATCGCGAACAGTGGTGGGTAGCGAAAGCAAGAGAGATGGAAAAACAGCCGCAATAGGTAATAGCAGACAATTTTTCAGACTCTTTAGGGATCCGGTATTAGGAACCCGATTGTTAGCAAAACAATCTCAGAGAAAGATGGACATATTATACAATCTCAGTCCAGGAGATTGGATCGAAGGGAAGAACACTTCAGGGATCAGTTCAACTGGCCTTCAGCCACACTTCGGTTTCCCACGATCTCCAGTCTACCTGAATAGCAAGTTAATGTAGGTCCTCCGATTCTTTACGAAGTTGAAAGAGCAATAGAAAATCTGAAGCGAGGGAGAGCGGCAGGCCTTAATAGGTTTACTCTTGAGATTTTTATTGATGGTGGTCCAGTATTAGTGGTGAGATTAACTGAGGTCTTAGGTAGAATCTGGGAACTGGACATAATCTGATCTAACTGGTCTCCATCACTGATTGTGACAGTCTATAAGAAAGGACAAAAGTCCTCTTGTGACAATCACAGAGAGGAATCAGTTTGACTAATATGGTGTCTAAAATATTAACTTCAACAATACTTCGATGTCTAACTAAAGCAGACAGAGCAGACTAGAAAAAACCAGGCTGGTTTTCGACTTGGACTTGGTTGTATAGACCAAATATTCACACTGCGTCAGGTTCTAGAGCACAAACACATATTTAGACGCCCCACAATGGTTGTATTTCTCGACCTTAAGGCGGTTTTTAACTCTGTTGGTCGTGAGGTTTTGTGGCAGTGTTTGGCACTGAAAGAAGTACCAAAGAAGTACATTAACCGTGTACAGGCTTTCTACTCGAACACAACTGGTCGAGTGAGAGCTTATGGCGAACTGCCATCAGAATTGATAACCACAAGTGGTGTTCGTCAGGGCTGTCCACTCTCTCCATTCTTGTTTTACTTTGTGGTCGACGTACTTTTAGAGATGACACTCTCCTCATCTAACTTTCCAGGATTTTGACTTCTACCGGGAAGTTCACTTGTTGACCAAGAATATGCTGATGACATAGTTCTATTTCGTGAAGACGCTGACGAAATATAGGGTCCTATGACCACTCTAAGCAACAATGCAAGCATGTACCGAATGCGATTTTCCCCCTCTAAATGTAAAATGTTTCTTCAGGATTTGGTTACATTGACGTCCGAACTAATGATAGGGAGTGAAGTAGTTAAGCGTGTCGACCGCTTCACTTATCTTGGAAGTCTTATCAGCCCTTGTGGTCTGGTGTGTGACGAAATCTCAGCACGGATACATAAGTCTCGACTAATTCTTGCCAACTTGCGCCATTTATGGCTTAAGAGAGATATCCGTCTACCAAACAAAGGGCGAGTTTACTGCGCAGCAGTCCGTTCTGTCCTACTATACAGCAGCGAAACATGGCCGGTAAGAGTAAAGGATATTCGCAGGTTACTACTATTCGACAATGGATGTCTTCGAAACATTGTTCGTATATCCTGGGACCATCGAGTAAGCAACGCAGTTGTTAGGAAACGGGTACTAGGTAAGGTTGGCAAATTAATTGATGACGTGGTGAAACTTCATCAGTTGAGATGGCTGGGATACGTGTTACGTATGCCCAACCACGGACTGCCTCGACGTGCGATGTTTAATGGTTTATGAGTGGATTGGAAGAAAGCTTGGGGCGGCCAGACCAAAACATGGCACAAGTCCATGAAGTCACTGACAAGTTGTCCGTGTCATGTTGGTAGGCGTAGACTACCTGGTTGGGGACCGCGAGATGATAGCAACCGATGGTTAGAGACCCTGAATGACATGGCTCAAAATCGTTAGCAATGGTGCAAGTGCATTCACACTTTGTGCTCTCCCACATTCTATCCTTTTGAATTCTCCATCAACCTGATCTTTCCGATTACTGCGTGTAATCTTACTACCTCAACCACTACGGAATTTCAGTCGACAACTGCATCGCTGTGATAATTTGGTAAGACAAATCGAACTGATATACGTGCGTACGAAGTTCTACGTTGTTACTGACTAACTGACCTTGTGACTTCCAGATAATTTCAGCTTTCATCATGAGGTATCATGGCTCTACCCTCAACTTCCATGTCAAAGTTAAGTTAAGTATCGATACATAGGATGAATAAAAATGTAGACTGTAAACCCAGTACTGGAATTCTCAGTTTCACTCTAATCTTATTTATTGTTGCTGTGTTTGTGAATATGCAGTTAGTTATGATCGTTATTTTATGAATTTTTGCATATACCTGCTTGTTTATATCCATATTCCGAAACTGCTACTTGTCGATCATCACATGCAAACTGAATAATACTTAGTTAATTGTGCTTTAAATAATAATAATTCTCAAGGGCCAAGAGATATAAATCTGTCCATTAGCATTGTGTATCTGCTAAATCGTATGTCTGAAATATACGCTCTGTCGAAAACAATCGTAACTATCACTTTATTCTCCGTTGTCATCGACGTGATAAGTCAGGAAAATATTTGGGCAGTTAGCAAGGATACAGACCTCGTTGTACGTTATCTTGTGGAATGGGAAAGCAAAAATAACTTCTCTAGAAATTTGTGAGAACGTCATTTCTCATTCGTGTAAAAACCATTTGTTATGATACCTAGCTTTAGAATGGAAATAAAACATGTTTGAAAATCTAAACAGCATTGTGTGCGCTGAATTCTGTATGACTGTTGGTAGATTTATGCAGTCAGATACAAATTGTGATTTTCAGGTGCATTACAAAACATAACAGACTCGATGGATTGAGTGTAGTAATAATACTCGTATCCGGCTTCTCTATTAATGTTTGATAATTATTTTTTCCTGTAATCAAGTGTCAGTTTCACCAACACAATTCCAGGCCGCCATTTGTCATCTCATACTTCTGTCTATCGAGTAAGAGTCAATTTGTTTAGAGAAAAAATAATTCGTTTAGCATATGAATGTATATTTGAGTACTAATCTAATTTAAATAAACTGATCTGAACCATCGCAGATATGTTAGTTGCGTACAGAAAATATCGATCGAATAGTCAAATGTAACTATGTAATCATTTTATATAAGCAAAATGTGTTCCGTGTGTAGGTGTCCATTTGTATCTCCTGACACTGCTTGATAACTTGGGTGGTACAAATCACCGAATAATGCTTATGTGGTTGAAAGCGTTCTATTTTAATTTGGTGATGTATTTGGTTTGTTCAAAGCTCAAGAACACCTTTTTATGAATTGCCTGAAGTAAATAGTACTGGTTATAAACAAATGTTATCATTTCGCTCATGATGTAGTGGATAACCAACAACAATAAATGTTGAAAGTGGTTTGTCTCGTCCACACCGATTATTGCAATTTGTACATTCATGGAACTATGAAACATCAGGGTCTATTCAATTTCATCAGTAATTCTACACCATTTGTGAGTCAAAATTTGCTGAAGTGAAATTTATTATGAAACCATGATAAAATCGAGTATCACGAAGTGATATTTTTATGGATTTTGTTGTATCTTACCTTGTTCGTTACGCCTCACAATCCATTGTTTCTATGGAGGACAGCTGGATTAGCTTGAAAATGAAGACAGAATGAATGATGTGAGCACAATCAACCAGCTGTACGTGATAAACGTTATAGAAAATACCTACAACAAAAGGCGCTGCATGTTTGAATTTCAATAATTTCATTTTGCAAACGTTCAGTCTCTAAATGAACCGGCTCGCCTTACTCTGTAATTATTGTGATCGACGTTGTGGAATCAACACAAAAGTATGAACGTTAAAAGAAGTAATGATTGTAATTCATGAACTAATTTGGCAAGGAGTAATTTCGTAAATAAAACAATATTTATTTAGCGTAACAATTGTCCTGAAAAGTGTTTAAAGTGTTGCAAAAGGTCTCGAGAAACCAAAAGAAGATAATTAACCATAAGGGTATATCTAATATGTTGTTAAGGCTAAGTTAAGATATCAAAATTATATAGAGAGTTAAAATCATAACAAGAAATCAACTCGTAATGGTTTTGCCAATGAATATGTATAAAAGTAAAGCGATCGGTATTGTCCTAAATCCATATGGTTCTAGTAAAATTCAGTAACACCTAATCACACCGAGAAGAATTACATTAAAATCAACACAACTGTTTTCACCAAGCGGTATTCGATGTTCGTCTAATAAAATGTGTGATAATTATGCAAATCTGTTGTAAGATGACGTTACAGACTGTTGGTTATTGTGCTGCATAAAAGGTAATACAAGATTGCTCGATGGTGTTGTTAGGCGATCAATAAAAGACATATTTGATGTAAGACAACAAGGTTTTCTAGAAATAAATCAGTCTCTATATAACTTAATCGTAATACGTAACACAAAAACATGCACAAGAAGTGATGTAGAAGAAAAAAAGTTAAAAATATGAAGAAGAAGGTTCTCAAGTAAACGTATCACACATAGAAAATCTTGCACAACATACACAATAGGAAGTCAAAGTGAATGAAACAGACATAAAATAAAAAAAATACGATTTGTCATTGTTGAATTGTATATGGTGAATACTGTAGAATCCAAACTGCGGTTTGGATAGATGAATAGCCGTCCAGGTACGTCAGACACGCGCCCTTGCCCGTCAAAATCAAAACAAGTAATCGGGTAAATAGCGGTTCTATAATTCATCATAAATTTAAATGTAAATCGTTACCTAAACAAATAATACCACCCGGCTAATCAACCAATAATTGTTCAATCAATCAAATCTAAACTACATAAAATAAAGTTGATAAAAGATGTGGGAAAATTACCAGTCACAACAAATAAACTCTATTATATCCTGACTGGATAGATCACACACAAAAGGAGGAGCAAATCAATATGGCTGCCGCCAAGAATAAGTGTCAAGTAAAACAACATGGATACAGTTCGGGAGGAAGCACAAAAACTTAGTGAAGGTGTAATAAAAATAAAAACTATGATAAAATACAAATATTAACAATCCAAACGTAATCAAAAGACTAACAATGTACAAATAAAGGGATCAATAGGAACAAAGTGCAAGTATATACATGGAGGGATTTTCACAAACACACGAGGCATTCAAAACAGATCTTACAAATACGATATAGATAAAAAGGGCAAAATATAGTTACTCAAAAAACAACATTCGAAAAATTATATGATAAGCGCAAAATTATGATGAAACGTTAACTATTTTATCAATAAAAGATTTGATGAATGTAAAGCACTACTGTCCTGTATTACAGGTGAGTTTGTTGCTGTATGTGTAGCGATCTACTTTTGTCAACAGAGCGCGATGAGTTTAATGGAAACAATCATTATTATAACAAATTGAAATAGTGATTGTTTTAGTGTGCTCGTTTGTTTAACTGTGCTAAAGACAGGCATATTACTGCTCCATTATCCTTCGATTGATTGTGTCCTTGCACGGGTTCGGTTATGCTCGGCGACTACGCCTATACTCCTTCGCCACGATCTCGGTATCCTTTCGATACCATTTGATCGCCAACAAACATATCTCGACTGCAGCCATCAACTGCCTTCTGATATTTGGCTTACGGTTGATTTTATCGGTTAACTAAAACATAGTCTTCTTGTAGTGTTGTTCATAGTTAGTCGCGACTGGGCTTCACGATACATATGTAACTCAATGTAAAATGACTCAATGAAGTTCTTGTATCCGTTGGCATTTCAATTCATTTGAGAGCGGTTTGATGTGAATGGAGTTTGTAAGAGGGTGCACTTTGAATTAAACCTCAAAACTGCGTACTAATCGAAAACACACACATCTGATTTATATTCATCCCTTGAACATCTATTTACCAGTTTCTACATCTCAACTGGATTCGACACCTAGATAGACATAGTTCACGTGAAGTAAGACACTGTCTGAAATTCAGTAAAAACCCGTCTTGTTTTCATTCGGGAGTTTATCACAAAGACAAGTAACAATATTAGTATGAGTGGTTTAGCAAACAAATATGATGGAGATATGTCAAAAGGGTGTTAAAACGTTAGAATCGCTCATATAGATGCAAAAATGAACTGAACCACGGCTGATACAGAAATTGAGCTTCTAAAATTCAGATACAAACTTTCGTGATTTTCAATTTTTTCTGATTCTTCTTTTTGTAACGAATTTTATCGACACTTTTTTCGTCTTATAATGATCAGCCCATCTATTTTTACTCCATTATTTCTGAAATCATTTTCTTAAGATATTAATACGTATTTCTGATAACCTCATCTGTATGTGGTAAATTATGAAATTATTTCTTTATTTTTGTGAACATGCAGGCTCATTGATACATATATGATATATATTCATATTCCTTGTTCTATTTCAAAATTCAATTTCGGAAAATTGAGATAGGGAGATAGATATTCACACCCTTATAAGACGTCCTATCGCTGATGGAATTTTACTAGAATTTCACAAGCTATAATTAATTATTTAGCATTATCGACTCCTAGTTTTTCAATGGTGGAAGAAATGGCTGGAAAAAACAACATCACAAAATAACTTTGAATTCACTTATCAATAAATTTCGTGAGCATTGTGTTGCAAACATTGTCACAACGAAAGATAAATATGCTGGTTGAAGATTTATCATACTAAAAACATGTACAAAGATGTCTGGACTGGAGTAAATAAAGATAATGCAGAATCAGTAACCGCCATTGAAAATCAATGAAATTCATAATTTTCACTTTTCAATGAGGATAAGCATACCAAGAAATGCGAACATTTTGATCGTTATGCACAAAGATAAAATGCAAAAAACATATAACAGTAAACGACTAATTGTGTGTCTCAAAATATCTGAAATATGACCATGAGTTCAACAATATAGATAAACACCAGTTAGATGTAATGCGCAATCTCAGATATTAAACAATGCACAATTGCAAATTTAAAGATAAATCGATGTGAGGAAATCGACATCATTTAACACATTGAAGTTAGATTTTACACCTGATTTCTATCCCATGATTATAATGTATACTTTATAGATCGCAAGTGTTTAAGCATCATGTTTTCTTGACTATTTTAAACGTTTACATTGAAAATAACTCACAATCAACCTCCTATTTGTAGTTTAATTAATGGCTATCAATATATCAAATTTTATTTTAAGTTACTTATAATAGCTTGGTTGAAGTAAACAGAACTGAAAAGTCAGTATATTTACGTTTAAACATAGCCACCAACGTACAAAATAGCATATAAAGAAGGTTCCAGCCCACCAAGTGATTACCGAACAGCATTGAGATTACACGTGTAAAAGATTTTGTTCAGCGAACAACAGCTGTGAATAAATTATTCGAAGGATACTTGAAGTAAAAATTATCAAAGATTGTTATCTCATAATTGATCATTCCACAGTTAGAACTACGTTCAATCACGTACTGCAATTGCAATACGAACCTTTCCTTCAACTTTTTTTTTAAAGTTAATCTATAACAAAAACGCTAAATCACGCGAAATCCATTCTACTGATAACAATTACATCTCAGAAGATGAAATAATGTGATTGAGAAAAAATGAATATCGAAAAACTTACGAAGCATGTCAGATGTACGATTTACAGGATCACCTGGAAAGGTTAAGAAAAAATCCAAAATAAAACGAACTATGAAAAATGCACATTCATCAAAGTATCAATACAGAAATAACTGAACAGCGATTATACGCGGCAAAAGAAACGGAAAGATTATAGTTTGAACAAAGAAGTTAAACACCACGAAAGACATAGATTCAGGTAAAAATGAAGTAATGAGAACAAATAAATGGAAATCAAACGTAGAAAAAGTGTTGAGCGGCGAAACTGCAAGATCCTCGAAAAAACGAGAAATTAATTCATCACGTACAACGTGTGAGCTAAAATACAAGATGTGTCGTAGATCGCTACACAGTGAGAAGGAAGGCTCTATATACGTGAATTTAACAAAAGCGCAATAAGATAAAACAAGAAAAATTATAATAATGATAAGATAATATAAATCAATTGTTGACTCGCTGAAGTAAATGCATTGAAAGCTTAAAAAAATGAAAAGACTCGTTCTGATTGTAACTACAAGTTGTGTGCAATTCGGAATGTTCGCTTGAAATATCTGCATAGGTACCGCAGCTGAGATTATGCCATTTGGTGAATTTATCTATGCACACTCAATTGTCTGGAGATTTCGTGGTTCGGACAGGCGCTTCATATGTGACCAAACCACTTGCACAATCATGATATGCACGATACAAAATACGATTAAAATACCTTCAGTTTGAGCATTTGTTGACTCAGTGGTTTGACTGTCTACAAAGCGAGAAAACATACAAATGATTCACTCTCTTGTTACAATGCACCTCATGTGGTCAACAATGATCTTATGATGTCACTGAGTAATTCACACGATATGGATTTCACATGACTTTATTCGTGTTCAAGCAAACTCACCAGTCACGTCGCTGGTATTATCTTCGTCAATGTCTGTGAAGAGATATAATCAGATGGTGATGTGTGTCAGTGTAAATGTTGACAGATTTCGCGAACAGGAATTTCGAGCATGTGAGGTGTTTGTGTTGACCTAGTGATGTCAGTGTGTGTTTGTGAAATGGACGGTTGTTTGAAATACGTGCGTTTGAATTCAGACGTGATAATATTGTGCTGTGAATGCATGTGTATTCGATCTGATTTGGTGCAGTTGTTTTGTCAGATTTTCACAAAAGTTAACAAATTACAGAAATTGCGTGACATTACCATGTTGTTGTGTTGGGAGTGTGGAAGCTGCACGACAAAATGAGAAAAGAGGCATGACGACACGTTATTTCACTGGACACAATGCACTCGTTGAGATGCATGAACAACCATATGAAGCAAGATATGAATGCTAGACAAAATATGAGACCAGACTAAATTGAAGTAGGTTATTTTCACTGGGAGATCAAGATACCAGTGAAATCAGTCAGATTTGCACTTGAAAGAAGAGATCGTCATGATGATAATGGTGGCATATTGGAGATTATGTGATCGTTTTTATTGCTAGTGAAATAACTCACACAGTCACTTCACAATGTTACACATTTGTACACTACTCATCGCCTCATCAATCGAGAACTGTGAATGATCGAATGTCGTGCATAATTTGGGAAGAAACCCGTTTGAAGTGACTCATGCTGATTGTGTCATGGATGTGTGCAATTTGCAATGTGGTGCTGTTCGCTTGAAATATCTGCAAGGGAACCAACTCATATGCTTAACAATATTCTGTGAGTTATCTCACAAGGTCTATATTTCTTGAAATCGTTTTTCGAAGAATCCCTTTCTTGTGTCCTTTTTCTACAGCTGAATTCTTTATGATCCTCACGATGGCGTTTAGTGTAAAAATGTTGTTTATGCGGACATAAGCTCTCGTAGTGACAACCACCACATTACCAGCATGGAAATGAGGTTTAATTGTCTGTGTGCGATAACTTTCTTTGTCCGGCATCTTTGTTTTTGATTTCAACATGAACGTATGGCGACCAGCTATTATTTTCAACCATGGGCATGTCAAGTTTCAAGTTAACCAAACTATGGAAAACCATGGTTACTTTCAGTAGCGTTCTGTTCGGGCACTGTTCAATTTTACTGAGAATTATGTTTCTAATACCAGCATCTTCTGAGTACAAATAAGAAATACTTAAACCGATCTTCTATCATCGCTCATAGTTTAAACCGCCCATATTCTCGAATTATCAAACCCACACGTTCCACCCAGTCATCATCACCTGCTTTCGTTACTATGAGGCACCGATAATAGATATTGAACAAAGATGACTGTCTATCAAAGAGTTTCCAAAAGATATAAATTTTTGCGTCAAGTTTCTTGAAGTCGATTTTGAACAAATCTTCGTACATCTTGAGCCAGGACTAAAAATAATATCAGCCCTACCATCGAAATCAAGTGCATGGATAAAGTTAATGATGGATTCGGTATGTGATCTACATGTATCATCAGAAGTTCTTTGCGACTAAGATTCATTTGTTGCGTTAAAATCTTCAGGACACGCACGTGGAGGTCTGATACCTCACGTTGTATCTACGCTCATAAAATGTTTCTTCCATCAGAAGAGGATTCAATGTCAAGATTCAACGAGCGCACACATTTTACGTAATGTTCGTGATAAGATGTCCAAAACAGTCTTCATCATTCATATGTTGATCACTTCTGTTAATAAACAATTATCAAGAGCTTCGTTTGTCAGATTTTAGAGGCTTGAGAGTGGGTCAAATTAGTGCGACATATTTTCGATCCGGCACTTCATCTTGATAATGTAGGGCTAGAGTGTTTTCTTATTAGATATTTATGAACAAATTTTCATATCATTTTGCAAGATATACTTTTAAACAAAGGTACTATTATAAGTCTGTTTTGTTTTAACAGCGTACTCCAAACATGACTACTTTAGCATAACTCACATTTCTGACGTATAAAATAAAAACCATTTTTTAACAAGAAAACATCTTATCATTGAAAGAAATGTATGAGGTGAAAAATTGTGAAAATACTTAACTTAGTGATATCTGTTGTGTAGTCACTGTGTATAATTGACGTAAACTGCTTCGGTTCATTCATTGTGTGATATAGGATAATCAATAAGAGGATAGTGGCATGAAATTCAGTGACAAATGTATATTACGCCATAATATGCTTGTTTCACTTCCTGATATTTATTTATAAACCGTTATTTAGTGAAAAGCTCTAACAAGGATCTATGAGCCACTACGTTTCTCCACTTTGATGTCTAGTTGTCACGTTTTAAATACTTGCACTTAGGTGTGTCTATCGTGAATAGAACACGTGGTTATGCTCAAGCACACTTTGACAAACGTGATTGCTATGAATTTCATAGACTGCCTTGTTTTCCCTTTGAAGAACAATACTCCAGATAAGATAAATGCTGCACATACTAGATTCCTAAAACAATGAGTCGATGAGATAGGATAAAAAAAGATATTTATGTTCGTCTACGTCACAAAATAACGTTGTACACACAATTCAGAATATGATAATAAAAATAATCATAGTACATTTTCTCAAATAACAATATGTTACATGAGGCATGCCAGTTAACGGGCAAGGTCAAATTGCCACAGACGGTACCGGATTCAGTGAAATATGTCATTCAGTAAGGTCGACATAAGAAACAACAGTTATAGAATCAAAGGGTCGACACTTCTCATACATGAAAATAAAAAATCTCAACGACACCCGAAATGTTAAAATAACTGGCGTGCTTTACATATGTTGCGTTGTGACGTGCAACTGGAGTTCAAGAAGGATTTCACGTAAAGTCATGAGCTTCTGGACAACTCAACATATTTTTATTTGTAAAGGATTTACAGGTTCACAATAGCACTCTGTTTTAGAATAACTGCCCAGTTCTGATTGTTAAATGATTTCTCGTAAGGAAGTGGAACTAATTCGAAGTCACAAATATGATTGAAAAAGGTATTTCACATAATAAAGTAGAATCAATAGGGCTGGTAAACACAATTGTCAAATAAGTTCATTCGGTAGCTAAGATTACTACTGAATGATTGGCTTTGAGATTAGTCAGGATGGAAGTAGTTGAAAATATTTATTTTGTACGCATAGCTCCAGTTTCTGTATCCTCATGCCTACCGTTTTAACAGTTTGAAAGACTTTAAGTCTGACAAGCTTTGGTAAGTGTTTACCGACCCGATAAACAATTGAAAAGAATTAGCTTGTACTAGCGCTATGACCAGATTGCACTAAGTAAGCCATCATCGAGATGTTCACTCTCTTTAACAGACCTTTGCTTAGCCACGCTGGGAGGTGTTCACGAGCACGAAAATGTAAATTCCCAGAACTTCGACCAGTCAAAACAGAATATTCTACTATCACTCTCTTCTTCAGATATGAACTCAGTGGCTAGATGCACTTCATTAAACTGCCTAAGAACCTCTTACTGTGATGTATTATCTTTACAGAGGTTGAACGTGTCATACATATATCGACAGTAAAATGCAAATTTTTGAATAATCTGTTTTAATGGATCACTTTCGATTTTGGTCAGAAAAATTTCAGCTAGTATAAAGCTCAGTGTTGAACCCATTGCAACATCATCCATTCGTCTGTGTATTTTTCCGTTGAACTTGAAGTTCACATTCATGACACATTCAGTTATAATTCTTTCACGACATTAATAGCAACTGTGGTTTCACTTTCAGTCGGCTGTCCACCCATATATTATACGGACTCTATCGGTGGAACATTTGTGAATGATGATGCCACATCTAAAGACATCATCTTTAGTCCCAAAGTATGTGCATTTTTGATCTTGTCAACAAATTGGAATATATTCTTAACACTGTTTTACAGGTCTTTCATGGAGAAGTTTCAATATAGTTACTGGCCATTTAGTTATAACATGATAAGGAGAGTTACACATATCTAAAATTGGTCTTAATGTTATTCCAAACAATCTAGACAGATGGGTTCCCACTGGTTTGATCATTTCATATAAACCCGACCAAATAGTCTGTTGGTCCCTGAACTTCTTCAAAGATCTGGCAAGCTCGTTCTCTACCTTATTATTGAGATCTTTCCGGTCAATTATATATTGAAATTTCAATTCGTCATCTAAGACGGTATTAAATAAGAAAACTTGGTTCAGCGAACAGATCTCTTCTCGGTTGATTCGCTTTCGAAGCTGTACAATCGCAAATATATATACTTATTTTTTCAGGATGATATGAATTACAGTGATAATGATACAAGAACGTCTTTGAGACATGGTCCAGTCTGGGACCAAGAATTTCAACGTTTTAAATCTACTCTTTGCGATAGCTTCAACCAGTCAATCAGCACAATGTAACGAGTAGAAGCCTTCTAACGAAAGAACATCGAAATCGATTAAAACTACTAAGAAACAATAAAGACTTGATTAAAACACACCCAGATAAAGGTGCGGGTTTATTGCTGTCACACCTCAAGATTTATGCCGAAAATATGCCATATTTGTTTAGAGATCACATCAAATTCTCCATACCAATCAATGCGAACAACAAGACTGAAATAATGGATAAGCAAGTGATTCAAGTTCTTGAGAGAATGACAAATGACCATTCAATTGATGAACATATCTCTGAGCCCACAAAACCAACAGGATCAATAATAACGCGATTACGTGGTGTGTCTTAAATACACAAATCTAGCCTACCTAGCAGAATGATTCTTGATATGTCAAGATCTCCTTACCACTCTATGGCAAAATGGTTGGCAGACTTCCTAGAACCAGTAAGCAAAAATACACTTGTTAACACTCCGTAAATGATAAATGACTGGCAGATCTCTTAGAACACTTAAGAAAATGCATTTGTAAGCACTCCGTACATGATAGTTTTGAATTCATTGAACACACAAAAGAAGTGAGTAAATGACTAAATTATGCTATCTCCGTCTTATCTGCAATTACGTAAAGATGAAATTTAATATGTAAGTTCTGTTTCTGATCAGTTTACCAATTAATTAACAAAAATTTTAAGATAGAACCTTTTGTTTATCTCCTGTTACACTTCAACCCACTTGTAATTCACGGGAAATGTTATTTGTTTAGTGACACCAATTAAAAAGCTACTAAACTGGCGTTTACGTAAAATTAAGCCTAGTGCTTACATCATTCTTTTATTCATATCCCCTCGGAAGGGGTTTTGTGGATATATTAGTAGTTTTAATAGTTAGGATCACGAGTGAAATGAAGCTAGACCAACATGGAAAAACTGGAAGCACTGGACGTCCTGTTGCAGAACTCCTCACTAGTTCGCATCCATAATCTCACCTCGCGCGAACGTAACCTCTGGACAACTGACCTGGCATCCAACAATGTTATTGTTTAAATGCAACCAATCCACAAAATTGGGCGGCACATCCACCATTGTCTTTAGTGACTTATTATCTCACAACAGACCTGATTAGACAACACTAATCGCCGCTTCTCATAATATACACACAATATACACATTATACTTGATGGATTGCGTGTAATACTAATACTCATATCCGGCTTCTCTATTATTATTTGATAATTATCTAGACGTATTATCAGGAGGTCAGTTTCACGAACACAATTCCAGGCCGCGGTTTGTCTCCTCATAACTTTACCTATCCAGTAGAAGACAAGTGGTTCGGAGAAAAAACAACTCGTTTAGCACGTAAATGTGTATTTGATTACTAATCTAATCTAACCAAACTAATCTTCAATACTACAGACAGGCTAATTGCGTACCTACAATAAAAGAGAACAGAAAATATCAATCTTATAGTAAAGAACAATCAAGCAGTAATGTTAGATAAACAAAATGTGATCCATGAGGTGAAATTATCCGTGTGTATCGCCAGACACTGGTTGGTAGCTGAGGTGGTACAAATCATTGGACAATGCTTCTGTGGTTGAAAGTGTTTGTTTTAATTCGGTGATTTATTGAGCTGGTTAGTTCACTTCTCAGAAGCATCTTTCTATGACTGGCCTGAAGTAAATGTAACCGGTTAAAGAATGATTTTATCATTTCGTTCATGATGTAATAGATAATCAACAACAATAAATGTTGAGAGTGGTTTGCCTCGTCTCCACCGATTATCGTAGTTGATGCTTTCACATACTTCCGTAACTCTACATCGTTTGTGAGTCAACCTTTGCTGAAGAAATATTTATTATCACGTCATGATAAAATAAAGAATCATCAAGTGGTATATTTTGCAAATGTGTTCTATCTTACTTTGTTTGTTACGCTTTGCGATCCATTATTTTCATGGACGATTAGTGGAGTCGCCTGAAAATAAAGACGAAATATGTGTTGTAAACAGAACCAACTATTTGTATGCGACCAACGTTACAGAAAATACTTGCAACCAAAAACGATTCATTTGTGAAATATAATAAGTTCATCCACCAAGCCTTCAGTCTCTGAACTATTGAGCGACATCGTATCGACTAACCCTGTAGTTATTGTGAACAACTTTGTGAAAGCAACACAACATCATGAACATTAAACGAACTGGCGAATATAATTTGTGGATGTAAAATATGAGATAGAATTTAGTGAAGAGTATGTTTAAATCAAAGGAACATTTACATAGAGTGTAATAAACTCGAAAAGTGTTTGAAGTGGTGCTCAGGGTTTTGGGAAACACCGGAGAGATAATTAAACCTCAGAGATTATCAGATATTTTGCTAAGATAAATTATTTGGAGAGTTGGATTCTTAACAATTACTCAATTCATGGTGGAATTGCTGATGAATATTTACACGAGTAGAGGGATCATTACTATCCTAAATTCATTTACTTCCACTGAATTTCAATAAGGCATATTCACACTAATAAGTACTACATTGGAATTTGCACAACTCTTCACACCAAACGGTATCCGATATTCGATCAATGAAACATGTGATAATCATACAAATCTGGTGTTTGCAGAATGTAAGTTGATGTGGTGCATAAGACGTAATGCGAGCTGGCTCGATGCAGCTGTCAGGTGATCAATAGTATAAAATATATATTTGGCTACTACCAATAACGTCATCAGTCAACGAGGTCTTTTCAAGAAGAAATCGGTCACCATAATATAAGTGTATATCCTTCATACTAGAATTTTCTACATAGAGAACAAATGTGTGTGAGACAACACGAGACCGTGCACAATAATGGATGCGGCAAATAAGATATTTAAAGATATGTAAATGAAGTCTGCCGAGTAGATATGCTAAACTGCACAGATTTTGCATAGTATGAGCAATGTTTCTGTAAAGTGTGTGAAGTAGTGGTGAACATATCGGTCACTACAATGAAACCAGTATTTGTCAAAGATCTTAGAGCATACTTCGCTTATTCAATGTAAATAATATACGCAAAGTTTCATTTCATTACACTATCCTACTCATCAATTGACCTCTCTAAATGCATATCAAAGAGACAGATGTGTCCGACATATGTATCATATTTGGAGTAACATGTTTGTCTTCGAAAATTGAGCACTATACTATTCACTATTTTAACAATAATATATCTGATGACTGCAATTTCTACTGTTCTGTATTAAATGTGATTATCAGGTTCCATGTAACTCAATGTGAAATGACTCAATGAAGTTGTTATATCCCTTGACATTTCAATTCTGTTCAGAGCTGTTCAGTGTAAATCGTTTTTGGAAAAGGATGCACTTGGAATTATACGTCATGGTGAAGAAACCCATCTGATTAAATCATCACTTGAACATCCATTTGCTGGTTTCTACATCGCAACTGCTTTTGCCAACTTCATATATATTATTGTCATGAAGTGGGACACTGTCTAATGCAGATCATGAACAAAATATGAGATTGTGTAATAAACTTCGAATTCCAGTAATTGTCAAAAAACAATTTACTTTCATATCACAACAGTAGTGATCGAAACCTTAGAGCCGAATAATTATCACACGAGCATAATTCACACTAAAATGTCAAACAAAATTTTCCCAAAACAACCTCAATACATTCAAATGAAGCTATCATTATGTGCTAAACTCCAATAACATTTTTACATTTGTGTGATCATACAAACTCATTCACACAGATGCAAGCCATATTCGTACTTCAAATCAGTCCATTTCAAAATGCAATTTAAAAAGATTGAGAAAGGAATGGAGAGATGCATATCCTAGTTAGATAGCAATGTGTTGATACAATTTTTGTATAGTTTATCAAGTTATATCTATGAATTAGCTTTACCGTAATGTATGGCTGGAATGGTGGTAGAAACGTCTGAAAACGAAAACATTACGAAGTAACATTGAATTAACTCATCAACAAATTTCAAAAATTGCGTGCTGAAGACTGATTCCTTTGAAAAATGTTGTTAGATGATGGAACTAGAACAAATGAAGATAATGCAGAATAAGTAACCGCCATTGAAAAACAATGAAATCCACAATTTTCACTGTTGGAAGAGGATAAGCATGTCAAGTACTTCAAAACGTTTGGTAGTTGTACATGAAGACGAAAATGCAAACAAAATATAAAAGTAATGCTGAACTGCCAAATCACTAGCACTACATTCAAACGAAGCCACTATCGAACAGAATAGCATATTTAAAAGAATCGAACTCACTCATTAATTATTGAACAGCATATTGACTACACACTTGAAAGAATTTGCCCGATGAAATGTAGCCCTAAATTTACCCTTCGGATGATACATGTAGTAAGAGTCAAGAGATATTTTTATTTGACATTCGTAATGTCAACATTTCCGTAAATGAGGATTACACTCGATCTAACACTACGAACTTTAAGAGAAGTAAAGTGTTATTGTTTCAGGACTACTACCTTTATGAAGGGGAATCGATGTGAGTGAGATGGAATTGTTTGTCAAGTAACTTAACGGACACATCATTTGTACAATCGTCGGACGCTTCTGGAATGTTTACCACAAAATTGTACTTAATGCTTTACTCCATCGAACATGACACAACACTTCAGTTAATACAAACACAAATTTAATTAAATAGCTATCTGTTAAACTGTATAAGTTTAAGCTCACCTGATTCCGCCTCATCGAGAACCAACCACGAGGCTGAAATAAAAAAGGGTACATGCGTTATGTTTCGTAATTAAATACAGAGAAATATCACCTTCATGAGCAATAATCAATGCACTGAACACTTACCAATCCATTGTATAAAGGCGGAAAATAATCCTCGCGATGGTCGATTTATTTCAGCTAAAACATAATATAACCTGGAATCAATTTCTTATTACACAGTCCATCAGGTCATCACATAAATGAAATGTAACAGGAAAGTGTTATGAAATGTATGTATTCCAACGTTTGAAAACATTCACCATTCACATGATAGCATGCCATTCACCACATTAACCATATGTGTTATTGTTTTCGGTGTTTCGTGTTACTCCACTTAGTGTGGAGCGAGGAGCTACATATGTGACTACACCAGTTGCACAATGAGATTATACAAGATAAAAACAGATTAAGATACCAACATGTTTACCGATTGTTGTATCCGTGATCTGACTGTCTACAAAATGAAAAAACGTACAAATGCTTCACTATATGTGCTGTGAATGTGTCTCTAAACGATGTGATTTAGTACAGTTATTTTATCAAATTTTCATAAAAGTTAGCAAATTACAGAAATTGAATATCATTACCATATTGTTGTGTTTGGAATGCGGACGCTGTACGACAAAATGAGAAATGAAACATGATGACACGTTATTTAATTCGACACAATCAACTCGTTAAGATGCATGAACAACGATCTGAAGCATGATTTGAATGTCGAACAAAATATGAGAGAAGTCTACATTGAAATAAGTTATTTTCAATGGGAGATTTTATTATAACAGTGAAATCAATCGGTTGTGAATTTCGAAGAAGATCGTTATGATAATAAGCACCGCATCTTGGCGATTATATGATTCCTTTTATTGTCAGTGAAATACGTCAAACAGTTGCTTAACTATGTTGCATATTTGCACACAACTTATCGCCTCCTAATTTCAGATCTGTTTATAATTTAATATTCACTACTCAGTCACGGAACGTGGAGTGTATAATTCTGAAGCTTGTCACACAGAAAATATTACACACTCAAATTTCCAAATCTATTAAGTTAATAATTGAGATCATATTGTTCTTTGAATTCAATACAGACATTTATTTATTTTTTCTGGGACATTTCTTACTCGTTTTCGTACGTTTATTGGGATGATGTGTACTATATAAACCTGTTAATCAACCCTTAACTTCTTTAGTAATCACTTGATCTGTAATTACTGAATTTAACATTCATACAAGTTGTAGATGAATGTCGTTCATTTTGAAGTCGTATAGAAGATTTCGTTCATAAGCAGATGACTTCTTTATGCGAGACGATTTATATTTTGCTGATCTGTATTTAAATCTTATAATTTCTGTAGATTGAGCCACAGGGTCAGCATTTGGCTTTTGTGAGTGATTTTCATGAAGCCATCTCACCAAGTAAAGCGATCGATTGTGCATCAGCAATCAGACAGCATTTCATCAATTTCAATGAAATGTTTCAAATCAACAGATATTTTATAATATATGTTCACATCAGTGTTTAATACTGAACACCACAATGGTAATAAAATATACGAATCATTTCGAATTACAAGAGAGTAGAACTGAATATGTCAACTTACTTATTGATAGTGTCAGTACTAATAACAACTGAAGATATTTGAAGTTCATGTTCATTTTCCTGTATCATAATTCACCGTTTGAGTCAAGGGTTTATATAGTGTTGGCACCAGTATTACTGAACAAATCCGAACCAATATTCATGAGAATTTACAAATTATTGGTTAAACCGTTGTGTGTAAATTGAATATGTGCGTGTTGTGCATGTGCGTCAAGCGTTATATACGCAAAAGTATTTTCTACATTTATTCGCCACGATTAGATTGTCTAATGAACTTGAGCTAAGATCGTAGACACACATACGGATATCTTAATTAGAAAAATGTTTCTATTTTTGTGGAAAACGCTAATCATTTCCTGCCAAAATCACAGCGACATACAGTATTTACAGTATTTACAAAAACTGACCTTAACAGTCTTTTTATGAACTGATGGTTCTTTTGAGCTTGGCGACTGCCTGATTTTGAATTCTAAATGCAATGGGTTTGTTTGTGCTCACCCAGTTCTATTCGGTCTAAATTGTGTTTTTGTTTGTTTTCCTGGTTGACACAATGGTTAAAATACTTCTAAACATCATATTGACTTCGCGATTGATCGATTGAAAAGGCTTAAAGTGGAACTGACTTTACTTGTTTCCAAAGGACATGCTGATGAGTTACTTAGAGATATGATAGCTGCGCGTTCTAAGTGTAGTGGAGGTATGATAATTCGGCCTCTAAAATTTCAAGGACAGATGATCCAGTCTTTCTTGAAAAACGAAAAGCTCCTCGTAAACTTAAAATATCGCACTTTCATAAAATGTTGAAGAATAAACAGTTATACTTACACGTTCAAGCTGAATTGAGTTGTTCAGCTAAGCACTTGAATTAGTTCAACTGATGAGGTTTACTATCAATGAGTAATTAATTGAGATTAAAGGTCCCCAGAAAATATTTCAAACAAAGGATAGTTGAGCGAACAATCGTTTTCATAAACCTCCCCGTCAGGCTCTACAGTTTTAACTCAGAAATATTACAACGTTTGGGTTACAATTCACAAAATAATAGGGTTGAATAATTCTGTATAATAAGTTCAAATTGACAAACCTCAGTAGAACTAAGTCCCGAATGGTGAGAATTTGTAATAAAGTAAAATAACGTTGTTTGTAATATTGAGTTTAGGTCACAGGTTTCTGTTAAACAAAGACTAGTTCATGATTAAAGTGATGAACTCCGGTTGGCAAGATTGAAATGTAGGTAAAAATTAATAATGTTTAGTAAACATTATTGTGTTTTGCTTGTTTCAATGATAAGAAAACTAACGTTATTGAAAGCGACACAAGAATAACTACTGTTAAGAGTAGTAACATTCCAATGTCTTTGTTTATGTAGCTCAAAAAGCTGAGCAAGAATGTCTCTGACTGCGAACCACGATGATATTTGATAGAATATCTCAGGTAGCATATGTTCTCTCAAGAATACAGGTGAACCTTGTTGTTGAGTGTCAACTAGCACGAAATTGAAGTCCAGTATGTACTGTTGATTATTTCCAACCACCACTATAACGAAGCATCAAACTAACTTAACATTATTTCTAAGATATGGAAAGAAAAATTCCCAACATTCACCATTTACTATACATATATATTCTGAAGTGATTTTCGGAAATTTAATCAGAGGTTTTTATTCATACTTTTCACTAAATATGTCTTTGTATTTTCACAATTCTGTCAATCCAACATGCTAGATATTATTGTTTAGAGTTCCACGTACAACGACACACCAAAGCTATGTTGTGAACAATAGCATCTTATACAACAACCATGTGATCTCCATCCAATCTAAAGTTGTTAGTCAAACCTGTTGATTTATCTGAATGTGAAATGCAGTAATACCTCCTTGAATTATTATTCACTGACAAGCACTTTCATAGTATTCGTTTCGTTTGATTATTACCTGTTTTGAAATCAATGGATTGACCGTAGACATAGGAGACAGTTGTTGACTAATCAACCAAAGATAAAGTAAGCTTCTGAATGAAACGAGATATTTCCTTCATGTTACCTAATATTGAACATTATCTGCTTAATATTGACTGATAACTGACAAACTATTAATTTACTAGTTTCTCTTGGACAATAAAATCAGAATACAGCACAGTTTACACACGTAAGTCGAACAAGAAAATTTGGATAAACCGATAGAATTTCTCACTTAGTCCTTTAGAGGATAACCGATGAAAATTTAAATTAGTACCAACGGAAGATGTTGCGAAAGTTAAGTTCGAATGTTTCGTTGTTCGATCCGTCAATATCACTTCCTATTTTGTAGGTTTTTCTACTTCGTTGAAGCTTACTATCAGGTTTTATCTTTGAGGACTCCATCCATCTGAAGTTTTTCATTTTCAATTCACTACACGGATTTATTGACCTTTAATATTTTGTGCATTGTAACCTGAAGATTGAAAAAAATTACGAATTAACACTGTGGAGCATGACGAAAAGGTTATCGAGAAAGATCGTTCGTTATAATACTCTCTTTTCGGTTATATTTGACGGTTATTCTTAGATCATTACCTGAGAAAGATCGAAGTCGTCGGCCAATGGGATCCGGTCAATCGACGTTGAATATCTCGTGTAGATAATTGTGTATAAATGCTTGTATAATTTATATGACGATTGCTGTATTCCTCCTAGTTTTAGCACAGTACAATAAAACCGTTTTGACGTTCGAACTAAAGTATTTAAATTTGATATTAGTTGACAGTTGTTTCGGGTTCCATATATACTTTGAAGGTGGGAACTCTTTACTTGCATTGCCATTCCTTCTCGTTTCGACTACATAGCATCTTACATGTTCAATAATGGTGATGCTCAGGTATATCAAATTGACCATGCAGAAAATTTCATGAGAAGTGTTGACGAAAACCAACCAGTCTCAATGTTGATGAACTGAAATGTTACTCGGTAAGCTATGTAATGCAGCTTGAAAAAAGTACGTTCAAAATATATCCACTTATATGAAATTTGTGTGGATCACCGAAAACGAATTTGCAGGAAATATTGACCAATATATATTCTCTAGAAAATGACAAATGTAGCTTTTCAAATTTGTTAAACAACAAAAATAATCAACATATGATTAATAATGACTGTTTTGGACATCTAATCGTGAACATCATACAAAATGTATCGACTCGTTAAATCTTCGCATACAATCCCCTTATGACGATACAAAAATCCTATCGGAGTATACACAAATTGGAGTATCTGATCTGAAACTTGTTCAGTGATACAAATGTACTATACTAACTCAAGTAAAGAAACAGTTGAACAGTTGTCCATGTTCATTCATTCCCATGGTTGTCTCACTCAGATATTATTTATGAAAACGGGGGATTATTGAATTGATGAGCAATTCAAGTAAATCTGACCTAAACGCAAAAGTAGATGGTGTTGGAACACTAAGTATGATTTTGCTTGCTTGGATTGATTCTTTTCTCAGCAATCAATACCAAATAGCTAAAATTAACTCTTAATTGTCTAACGCTGTCCCTGTTAGAAGTGGAGTAATGCAAGGTAGTGTCTTTGGTCCTTTGCTCTTTTTAGTGTTTATCAATGATATTTGTGAAAGTTTTTGTGTCGGTAAGCCCCTTCTATATGCAGATGATCTTAAAGTAGTATATTCATTTTCTCCACATGACCTGAAAAATATGGAAAATTGCATCAGCATGGAGCTTAACAAGGTAGCACAGTGGTGCTTAAAATGGCAACTGTAGGTTAATGCGGCTAAATGTGGATGGATATGCTTCGGCGATAAATCACTCAACCTAAACATTACCATAAATGGTGAAGTGTTATCTAGGTTACATACAGTAGTAGACTTAGGACTTAGATATTCCCAAGACTTGTCGTTTACAGAACATATATTAAAACAGACCTCTAAGTCTCAACGTCTAATAGGTTACATAACTCGAAATCTTTACAACACTGAGTCACGTATTCTAATGTACAACGTTTGTGCTCGACCTCTCCTAGAATATTACACGTTTATTCTTAGCAGTGCATTCATAAAGGATAAATTAAGGCTGAAATCAGTACAGAGACGATTTACACTTCGTATTCTTGGAGCTGATTGTACCTTAACTTATAATTCCAGATGTAATAAACTTGGACTAAACCCTTTATGGAGGAGGAGAATCAAACTAAATCTTATGTTTTTCTTCAAACTACTTCATAAACTATCGTTTACATCCGATCACGCGATTCAATATGCATAAACCTCTCATTATGACATCCGTAATTCCTTGGCACTAGTGAAACAAACTCCTAAATCATCTCTATATATGAATTACTTCACCTGTAAATTTTCTGGACTCTGGAATAACCTACCACAACCTATCCGCACGATAAAATCACTCCCATTATTTGTTCGCTGCATCGATGCATACTGTTCTTCTGAAAATGCATTGAATGGTCTAGCACCTTTATGTGTATCTCATTCCACAAGTGATATTTTAGGAACCTTAAATGTTTAACCATCTTTATTAGTGAATCCCCTTAGTAAAACCGCTCACTTGCTGTCAATATGTCAACACCGCCCGTAGCAACTTTAACTAATTTGAATAACACAAACAGTATATCACTGTGTCACATGACACACGCATTTATGTAGACCTGATTAATATATTTTGGTAATAACTTTTTTGTTGTTCCGTGCTCTCTGTTTTCGTTTTAATTTCTCTAGTTGTAGATAATTATCATCATTTCGATCTGGCACACGTATCGACCTTAACAATACCGTTCATAAATCAACAGGCTGTCCATTTAAGAAATATTGAAAATTCCCGGCTGATGCTTTGGATCGCTGTAATATATGTACTACTTAAACAACTACTGAACTAGTATACTTAAAATTTTCTTTTATCACTTGTTTGTTTTTAGCACGTTTAACGTTATTACTTATATCAAATTGATCATGCCTGTAAACTGGCGTGAATTCTGTAATTATTTTTTTTCAGAAAATAGATTAATTAAATGTCCATTGCAGTTCAATCGGCTTTTCCAGATTTCCTCTTCAGCTTACTTGTTCTCTCTCACTGAAGGCTGTTGCCGATGGTATCTGGTCAACGAACGTTGAGTATCTTGTGTAGACAATTGTGAATAAATACTTGTATCATTTAGATGAAGATGGCAGTATTCCCCCGAGTTTCAGTTCTGTACAATAGAACCATTTTGACGTTCGAATCATAGAATCTGACCTTGATATTAGTTGACAGTTGTTTCGGGTTCCATATGTTCTTCAACTTTGGGAATTCATTACTTCCGTTGCCAACCCTTCTTGCTACGTATACAAAGCATCCTACATGTTCAACAATGCTGCTACTAAAGGTATATCAAATTGACTATGCAGAAAATTTCATGAGAAGAATTATCGAAAACAAACCAGTCTCAATGTTGTCGAACTGAATTGTTACTCAGTAAGCTATGCAATGTAGCTTGAAAATGGTAGGTTAAAAATACATCTGGTTATATGAATTTTGTGTGGATGTCCAAAAGCATACTTGCTGAAAATATATCGCAAAATATTGATCAATATCTATCCTCTACAGAATGACGAATGAAGCTTTTCACAAATGTTTACCAACAAAAGGAATCAACATAAGATTAATAATGACTGAATTGGACATCTTATCAAGAACATCATACGAAACGTATACACTCTTCAATTCGTGACATACAATTCATTTAGGAATATATAGATATTCTATCGCAATAGACACAAACTGGAATATCAGATCTAAAATCGGTTCAGTGATACTGAATGTACTTGACTAACGCAGATAAAGAAAAAGTTAAACAGTTGTCCAATGTTTATTCATTCCCATGGTTGTCTCACTCAGATGTCATTTATAAAAACTGAGAATTATTAAATTATTGCGCCATTAAATAAAGCTGACTTTAACGTAAAAGTAGATCGCGTTAGAACACTTAGTGTGCTTTTGCTTCGAATAGTGTTTCTAGATTTGAAGAACCAGACTGCCGTATCGTTCTAGTATGGGACTCCGAAGCAGTGTGCATCCACTGCTGATGAAATAGAGAACGACATTGGGTTACGATATCATGTATTGTACAGAACGAAGTCATGTTGATGCTCAATGCACACTGTTGCGATTTCTTCTTTAGAGATCACTGAAGTGTGAACAGAAGTAAGATCACGATAGGTCGATCTTCAAGGCATCTTAAACGAATTATTGTCAGACGATTCATCAAGCAATTCGAAATCAGTGTCGAAATTACATTGAACATTGATGAAGTTTATCTCATAATTCTAGTCTGAATTTAAGAGAGAAGATATTAGAATCTCAATTAAAGTCATTGTTTCTTTACCCTCACACAGTGTTTAATTAAAATATCAAATGAAAAATAGCTTATTATTATTCATCTGTATTTTGTACTTTCACACTAGACAAAATAGAGTTCAGGTATCCTTATCATTTTGACTAAATATTTTCAGACAATGAAACAAAACTCTTTTGAAGATCGAATGTTGTTCTCGTCAGACTATTGCTAAACACACACGTACCACAATAGACCGACCCATTATTACTTTGGTACCTTTTATTTTCATATTGTCTGTATGATGAGAAATACTTTTTAAACCTAATCTAATGAATGTCTGATTTATGAATGTGCCAGAGTATCTATGATACCTAGAAATATTTGGATTCTGATTGCTAATTAGCAATATCAGATAACTAGCCAATATCTCATATAGAAGATTTTAAAAACGGTTTATCGGGTATGGACATATTTACTAAAGTAGCTTTGTTCCTGTAAGCCAAATGATGAGAGGAACATCAACGAACACAATATGCCGAAAAATGGAAACAGATCTGAGAAGAATGAACAAAAATTGGATAGAACTACAAAAGATGTTTCATAACAATGTTTAAACACAAACCACTTATTACTCGTGAACAGTAGCGAGAGACATTTTTACCCAAGTATCTCAGCAATATCACTCACGACTGGATAAGGTGTGACAAGTTTAAACCATCACTTACTCCTCAATTCGAAGGTTTATCAAAACCTCGATATTTCGTGGTCTACATAGGGTCTATTTCTTTCCGAATTACTAATACAAAAATTTGATAAAACTAAAGAGGTAGATCCATGACATAGAGGGTTGGAGAATACTAGCCTATGGCCCATGATTCCTTGACGTTCACAGGAGTTACTAATTACGTATCGCTTTTCCATAGCATATCACAAGCTGCCAGCAATTGCGAAAGATATCTCTCGGACAACCATTACTACAGATTTAGGTCTCTCTGAGTCTCATCCGCCCCATCCTTTTGTGAAAGCTATTATTATAAAATAAAATTTGCAGACGATGAGCACAAGTCGGTTGGAGAGTGTTTGGCGTGTCAACATTCAAGTACCAATCAACAAGCGGATTCATCTATCAGAGTTCACTCGCAACAAAATACAATTTTCGCCCACGTTCACATCGCCTTTGTAGGCGTTCATATAATTTTGACGTTTTCGAGAAGATTTGTAGCCTATGTGAATGAAATTGTTGTAGTTTTGTTCTCTGAAATGCATGGTATGATCCTGGAGCTTTGATCGTTCTTCTGAAATGCCCCACTGTTTGTGTTAAATAGTAAAATCTTAAAAGAAACTGTACAATTTTTAGTGTTTAATATTCGGTCCAGCACTAATGTTTCCTTTTTAGGAATTTATTAGTAATTCGGAAAGAAATAGACCCTATGTAGACCACGAAATATCGAGGTTTGGATAAACCTTCGAATTGAGGAGTAAGTGGTGGTTTAAACTTGTCACACCTTATCCAGTCGTGAGTGATATTGCTGAGATACTTGGGTGAAAATGTCTCTCGCTACTGTTCACGAGTAATAAGTGGTTTGTGTTTAAACATTGTTATGAAACATCTTTTGTAGTTCTATCCAATTTTTGTTCATTCTTCTCAGATCTGTTTCCATTTTTCGGCATATTGTGTTCGTTGATGTTCCTCTCATCATTTGGCTTACAGGAACAAAGCTACTTTAGTAAATATGTCCATACCCGATAAACCGTTTTTAAAATCTTCTATATGAGATATTGGCTAGTTATCTGATATTGCTAATTAGCAATCAGAATCCAAATATTTCTAGGTATCATAGATACTCTGGCACATTCATAAATCAGACATTCATTAGATTAGGTTTAAAAAGTATTTCTCATCATACAGACAATATGAAAATAAAAGGTACCAAAGTAATAATGGGTCGGTCTATTGTGGTACGTGTGTGTTTAGCAATAGTCTGACGAGAACAACATTCGATCTTCAAAAGAGTTTTGTTTCATTGTCTGAAAATATTTAGTCAAAATGATAAGGATACCTGAACTCTATTTTGTCTAGTGTGAAAGTACAAAATACAGATGAATAATAATAAGCTATTCTTCATTTGATATTTTAATTAAACACTGTGTGAGAGTAAAGAAACAATGACTTTATTTGAGATTCTAATATCTTCTCTCTTAAATTCAAACTAGAATTATGAGATAAACTTCATCAATGTTCAATGTAATTTCGACACTGATTTCGAATTGCTTGATGAATCGTCTGACAATAATTCGTTTAAGATGCCTTGAAGATCGACCTATCGTGATCTTACTTCTGTTCACACTTCAGTGATCTCTAAAGAAGAAATCGCAACAGTGTGCATTGAGCATCAACATGACTTCGTTCTGTACAATACATGACATCGTAACCGAATGTCGTTCTCTATTTCATCAGCAGTGGATGCACACTGCTTCGGAGTCCCATACTAGAACGATACGGCAGTCTAGTTCTTCCAATCTAGAAACACTGTTCGAAGCAATAGCACACTGAGGTTTTCCATGGTGGTCTAACTTCAATTGACTCATGTTATCAACTATTAAAATTACTAAAATATCTTCAGATATCCTTTCTGATAGTAAAAATTATACTTGGCACCATGTAGATATTGTCATTTTGAGAATTCAATCAAATGTTCTTTCTTTATTTCACAGAAACACATCATTACAACTGATGTGTATTCTAACATTTAGTTTGCAGAAGAGAATGGTAGACTAAATACAATAACAGTAATAATGTAAACAGAACTTATTGGGAACATTTACCGCATTACTGGAATGAGAATATCATCTGAAAGAAGATCAAAATATTCACGTAATTAGTAAATATAACAGAGGAATGAAATACTTTTGTTTAATAACCATCAGTGAACCATCCAACAACAACGAAACTCTCATTGTTATTCTTCAATTATAGGCAAGTTTTGTCGACTGATTAATCATAACAAGTGTAGAAGACAAGTCTGTTTGTATGATCCACTTTAATATTGTGTTAAACAGAACTCACTGAAACTGCAGGTCAACCTATTGACCGAAATGATCAATATCATACATGAACAAATGTTTTATAGACTAACGAAATTTGTGCGTAATATGTAATACCACTCTATTTCTGTTGCCTTAGAAATTGACTGATAACGCAATCCTACTCTAATTTATCGAAAATATTCTCCTAAACTGATAACAAATTTCTTCGTTTTAAAATTCTAGTAATTGAAAGATGAGTCGTTCACTCAAGGACTTAGACACAATCTGTTAGCAAATGTTTGACAATTTAATATGGATAAATACAACTCTACGTATTAGTTTACAATATATGTTAGATGGATTCTCTTTCGATTCAAATTTCTTATGTATATAAATACGTAGTTGAGAGTTCAAGAATTCATACATCACAAGTACAATACAAATTCAGAAGGCCTACATGAAGATTAAATTCACTTGTTGTTGGCATGCGTGCATGCTGTGCAGATCACTTCGATATTACTTCAAGTCATAAGCTTTAGAAGCAAAGATCGATAGTGCATATCAGTGAAATCGAGGACGTGTGTTTCGACCTATTTGCGACTCGCCAGCCGGATGTATCTATATCTCACAATTGATGTTCACTCAAGGATTGGGTTTGAATGCTGTAGTGAATATCAAAGCAATCCTCATAAAATGCACATATGCTAACAAGAGGCTGATCAATTTCAGTTCTAAACAACAGCAACAACAACAAGCAAACAACACCAAGTGAATTTAAACTTCAACCCTTTGCACAAGCAAGTGTCCATCGGAACTCAGTGGTTAAGTGGATAATACCATGGCGTTTGAAACGAACCGTACTGGGTTCGAGTCCTGGGGTGCGCACCTAGCTGACGACTCCCAAGTAGGTAGAAACGTGCGTCAAATTTTATTTCACTGCTATCTACTATCCGTTTTTTTAAACAAACGTGGTACGTTTGAAGTTTGCGTTACGATAACACGGTATCTAATTTGTATTTTTTTAAATATCGTTGGATCCCAGTTTATAACTTGAAAATAGCTTTAAAATCTATACTTAAAGCGATATGGGTCGACTGTCAAAAAAACGAGCCCGGAAAAGCCCTAATACTTCAGATAATAACAATTCTGCCATTACCTATTCCCCATGTTCTGCTACTTCTTTTGAAGCTGATGTTGGGATAAGTCTTACACCACATCTGATGCTGGATGACTCTGTCTCTAATTTAATAATGAGTTCCACATCAAGATCAAAGAGTCTCGATAATATTAAGAGTGAATTAAACACTGTCTTTGAACAACTAACCGACATGCGTTCTAAAGTTGAGTCACTTGCTAGCTCTTTATCAAACCATGATGATGTAAGACAAGAAATAAAGACATTATCACCCCTTAAGCTGCTCCTGTCAAAAGATATCGTTCCTGTGGAACTTGACATCATAAAAGCAGAATCTGTTATCGACTTTATCGCTAATGAAGTTACCAAGCGAATAATCTCTCGTAATAACGTGATTGTCTGTAATATACCTGGCAGAATCCCCATTAAAACAGTAAGGAATTCGATATTAAAAGCATCTTACCTTCAAGACAGTCCATGCCAATGCATTCGACTTAATAAAAAACACCAGAATTACTCGTGCCTGGTCTTGTTCAGATTTGACTCTCATATATTAGCTGAACGGTTAAAAGAATCCGAGCGGCTAATCTGCGTACTTACGAAGTTTAGAAACGCTCGTATAGTCTCAGATAAGACCACTAACCAAAGGCTTACGCTAAAACGTACGTTGAACGAAAATAAAGGTGTTGAGATCACAACAAACCACGATGCAACAGCTGCTGGATCCACTGATGCAGCTACACTATCTCATGTTCTCCAGTGCTCTGACATACCAACAAAGAGTGCTAATTTGCTTGTTATCTCTGTAGTGACATCTGATAGCCAAAGTACATCTAATGACGTCACTAATCCGATATTACCCAGTTTACCATTAGAAGCCCATGAGCAGGTACTTAGTTCTAATGCTACAACTCTTAAAAACGCTGTCAAGATTAAAATATCTTTGCAACGTAAGAAGAATGTAAGTACAGAACCTTCTGGTTCTAGACCCAATATCAAAAATAATAGGTTGACCCTACCAAATAAAAATAAGACTGTACTTCCCGACACCATGCTTTACCTTACGCATCGTAGGGGAGGCTATAAGGGCAGATTTGGTTCAAATGTCTCACAAGATGGTCACTGCAATCATTATGTAAGCAGGCCTAATATTGGACAGACCACAATGAACCAACGCACACTACGGTTATCCTCAAACGTTTTAAATAACATACCTGTAAGACAGTTTGTCCAAGCGATAGCCCATACGATCAGTCAAACATAATAAACCATAGTCTATGCAAATTCAAACTACATAACATCAATAGGGAAGCTCGGTTTTTTTTACACTCCATACTCCTTTTTTAAACTTATTACTTATAAATGCACGTTCACTTCTGAACAAAATTTCAGCCTTGAGAACATTAGCTTTTCTAGCCAAACCTTCTTTCATACTTATCACTGAAACATGGTGCTCTCAAGCAGTATCTAATTCCGAATTAAATATCCAGAACTATCGACTTTATCGCTGCGACAGAGAAACTAAGCAAGGAGGTGGTTGTATTATATATGCTTTGGATACCCTATCGACTAATAAAGTTGAAGATAGTGTCCTGAATAGTTTACCAGAATCAGTCTGGATATCAGTCAACACCCTGAATCATAGTCTACTACTTGAATGTATATACAGAGCTCCTTATAGTTTATTATTTATTTATTTCAACACATAAATATTGGTACAGGAAAGCGCCAATATATATGCGCCACACCTCCTGACTCCAGATCAGAAGGTTGCGTGTTCGAATCACGTCGGGCTCGGTGATTTTAGCCGGAGAACGCCCTGGTACGGGCGAGAGTGGGGAGAGTCCGCTCTCCCTCTCGAAATACTCTCACACGGCCGCGCGTATACAGCCTCTGCCAGGGAAGTCCTACTCATTGCCTTCTCGTGGCGGGGGTGTG
>OX104024.1:2214764-2291093 GCA_944470205.2 Schistosoma margrebowiei
TTATTGAGTCATTTTACATTGAGTTACATACAACAACATACTCAGTTGTAATATAGGACATATTTCTTTTGATCTCTTCATTATCTTTTTTGTCGTAATTATTTCTATTTCATGAAAAATTTTTGCCCATCATATTTTTTGCGTATGTTTTTTTTATTGATTTTCTCGCCCTTTTCTATCGTACTCTCCAAATGTAGTTCAACCACACACTCATTTCCTGTTTTTTTTTGTACATACTTTTATTTTTTCACTGTTTTTTGCCCCCTGTTTTGTTTGATTTTCTTTTTATAGTCTACTTGTAATATTTCTTTTCCATATCTTCAACTTTCTTTCTTCTACATCATTTCTTGTGCACGTTTTTGTGTTACGTATTACGATCAAGTTATATAGAGACTGATTTATTTCTAGAAAACCTTGTTGTCTTACATCAAATATATCTTTTATTGATCGCCTAACAACACCATCGAGCAATCTTGTATTACCTTTTATGCAGCACAATAACCAACAGTCTGTAACGTCATCTTACAACAGATTTGCATAATTGTCACACATTTTATTAGACGAACATCGAATACCGCTTGGTGAAAACAGTTGTGTTGATTTTAATGTAATTCTCCTCGGTGTGATTAGGTGTTGCTGAATTTCACTAGAACCATATGGATTTAGGACAATACCGATCGCTTTACTTTTATACATATTTATTGGCAAGACCATTACGAGTTGATTTCTTGTTATGATTTTAATTCTACATATAATTTTGATATCTTAACTTAGCCTTAACAACATATTAGATATACCCTAATGGTTAATTATCTTCTTGGGGTTTCTCGAGAGCTTTTGCAACACTTTAAACACTTTTCAGGACAATTGTTACGCTAAATAAATATTGTTTTATTTACGAAATTACTCCTTGCCAAATTAGTTCATGAATTACAATCATTACTTCTTTTAACGTTCATACTTTTGTGTTGATTCCACAACGTCGATCACAATAATTACAGAGTAAGGCGAGCCGGTTCATTTAGAGACTGAACGTTTGCAAAATGAAATTATTGAAATTCAAACATGCAGCGCCTTTTGTTGTAGGTATTTTCTATAACGTTTATCACGTACAGCTGGTTGATTGTGCTCACATCATTCATTCTGTCTTCATTTTCAAGCTAATCCAGCTGTCCTCCATAGAAATAATGGATTGTGAGGCGTAACGAACAAGGTAAGATACAACAAAATCCATAAAAATATCACTTCGTGATACTCGATTTTATCATGGTTTCATAATAAATTTCACTTCAGCAAATTTTGACTCACAAATGGTGTAGAATTACTGATGAAAGTGAATAGACCCTGATGTTTCATAGTTCCATGAATGTACAAATTGCAATAATCGGTGTGGACGAGACAAACCACTTTCAACATTTATTGTTGTTGGTTATCCACTACATCATGAGCGAAATGATAACATTTGTTTATAACCAGTACTATTTACTTCAGGCAATTCATAAAAAGGTGTTCTTGAGCTATGAACTAACCAAATACATCACCAAATTAAAATAGAAGGATTTCAACCACATAAGCATTATTCGGTGATTTGTACCACCCAAGTTATCAAGCAGTGTCAGGAGATACAAATGGACACCTACACACGGAACACATTTTGCTTATATAAAATGATTACATAGTTACATTTGACTATTCGATCGATATTTTCTGTTCTCTTTGTTTGCAGGTACGCAACTAACATATCTGCGATGGTTCAGATCAGTTTATTTAAATTAGATTAGTACTCAAATATACATTCATATGCTAAACGAATTATTTTTTCTCTAAACAAATTGACTCTTACTCGATAGACAGAAGTATGAGATGACAAATGGCGGCCTGGAATTGTGTTGGTGAAACTGACACTTGATTACAGGAAAAAATAATTATCAAACATTAATAGAGAAGCCGGATACGAGTATTATTACTACACTCAATCCATCGAGTCTGTTATGTTTTGTAATGCACCTGAAAATCACAATTTGTATCTGACTGCATAAATCTACCAACAGTCATACAGAATTCAGCGCACACAATGCTGTTTAGATTTTCAAACATGTTTTATTTCCATTCTAAAGCTAGGTATCATAACAAATGGCTTTTACACGAATGAGAAATGACGTTCTCACAAATCTCTAGATAAGTATTTTTTGCTTTTCCATTCCACAAGATAACGTACAACGAGGTCTGTATCCTTGCTAACTGCCCAAATATTTTCCTGACTTATCACGTCGATGACAACGGAGAATAAAGTGATAGTTACGATTGTTTTCGACAGAGCGTATATTTCAAACATACGATTTAGCAGATACACAATGCTAATGGATAGATTGATATCTCTTGGCCCTTGAGAATTATTATTATTCAAAGCACAACTAACTAAGTATTATTCAGTTTGCATGTGATGACCGACAAGTAGCAGTTTCGGAATATGGATATAAACAAGCAGGTATATGAAGAAATTCATAGAATAGCGATCATAACTAACTGCATATTCACAAACACAGCAACAATAAATAAGATTAGAGTGAAACTGAGAATTCCAGTACTGGGTTTACAGTCTACATTTTTATTCATCCCATGTATCGATATTTTACTCCTCCTGAAGCTCTTCTAGGGCCATTGCCAGTCCTGAAATCAGGCAAAAGAGTAGGGTCGGACGTGGTGACGGAAACCTCATCTTATAGAAGACAACCTTGCCAAGAAAGCGCCAACCAGAATAAACAATTTAAACCTAGGCGTGAAAGTTGAGGGTAGAGTCATGATACCTCACGATGAAAGCTGAAATTATCCGGAGTTCACTAGGCAGATGCTTTTTATTACAACCTGAGCGAAAGTCTTTATTGATACATGAGACATACAGACAATGTGGGAGACTGAGGAGACCAGACAAATAGCAACGGAAATGAGGTCATACAACTTGGTGGTTCTCGGAATAAGTGAAACCCATTGAACCTAAGCTGAACAGCAGTGATTAGGTACGGGAGAGATACTGCTGTACACGTGTCTTGAAGTGAAAAATACTCCTTACACCCAGATAGTTTCTCTGCTGCTGCCCAAAGAAGCACGAAATTCACTTATTGAGTAGGAATCTCACAGATCTAGGATCATCAAAGCATCTGTGAAAACAAAGAAGGAGAAAATAACAATGAATTTTATCCAATCTTATACACTCACCAATGATAGCGATGACGACGACAAAGGTCAATTCTATGAGAGGCAGCAATCGATCATATCTAAGTGCCCAGGAAAGGACCTGAATATCCTGGTGGGAGACCTAAACGTCAAAAACGATATGGACAACAATGGTTACTAAGATATCATGGGACAACATAGACCAGGAGACAAAAACGAGATTGGGTAGAGATTCGCAAATCTATGTTCACTCTATAAATTAGCTACAAGTGGCACAACATTCCTACACAAACGCATGCTCAAAGCTGCCTGAGTCTCAACGAATCCCACTACGGAGAACCAGATAGATCACATTTACATCGGTAAAACGTCCACAAGGTCAATGGGAGACGTGAGAATCAGAGGAGATGATATATATTCAGATCATCACCCGTTGATTGCCAAAATGGAGCTGATGCTGAAGAAGTAATGGACAACTTAAAAAACAGCATCACAAAAGTTCAACCCAGCCTTCCTTCGACAAACTGACAGACTCAACCAATTCAAGATAACTCATAACAACAGGTTCCGAGCCTTACAGAACCTACTGAACGGTGAAAAACTACTATGGAGGACAAATGGAAAGTGATCAAAGAAGCATCGACTTCAATGTACCAGGAGAATATAGGTCAAGAGAAGTATCATCATAAGGAATAAATCTTCACCACACTCCTAGACAACATTTAGGGAAGGAAGGATAAGAAGACAGCAAGAACAAGAACAAGGAACGTCGATGCACAAGCTGGATGCAGTTAAGCTAATAAGCACGTGAAGAGGAAAATAGGAGCTAACAAGTAGAAATACGAGGAACAGCTAGCAATGACAGCAAAAAGAGTTTCAAAAGAAGTAAATATCAAACACTTTTATGACACGATGACGAAATTGACAAGAAAATACAGTGAGCCAGAGAGACGGTTCAAGGACAAAGAAGGCAAGTCAATCTCTGAGATTCAAGGAAAGAGAAAAAGATCATTGGAACACTTTGAGGAACTCTTAAATAGGTCAGTTTGATTGATTCCACCGAAAATTTAATCGGCATTTACAGATATTCGTATTGATGTCATTCAACCAACGATCAAAGAAATCAGGATGGCCATCAGACAAGTCAACAGTCAGAAAGCATTAAGACCTGACAATATAGCAGCTGAAGCATCGATGTCAGACATGCTCCACCTTCTATTCAGGAAGATTTAAGTGGAAGAACAAGTGCCGACAAATTGAAAACAAAAAAACTCATCATGTTACGAAGAAAGGAAATCTTGTAGTGACCTGACTTCGAGATAATTCTTTAGGCTTCGTTCATCAATATCCCCGATAACTGTTATTGGGAAAATCCAGAAATGTATAAATTCAGAAGGCAACACAAAGCGTCAACTGTAGTTTAGCATTGGATAGAGCAAATATAAAAATTACGAGCACACTAAGAGAATTTGAGTAGAATAGCTAATGCGCGCAAGCAAGCGACACAGAAGTGGATTCATGAGTGCAGTCGAATCGAATCAAATCGGGCTGAAACGAAGCAAATAGTAAAATTTAATCACACATATACGGGAAAGTGAATGATCCATCGAGTGACATTTAAACAACTAACATTTATGGTTTAGTGTGGAGTATGTGCGTGGGTTGTAACATGTGACCAAACATACGCGTTCATAAGGACATTATAGTAATAATAATAACGCGAAGAAGTAGACAAATTGCTACTGTTCGAATAAAACTCTCTGTTAAACAAATTAATTGAAGAATTGACAAAATTAATGTAAAAATGTCAGTTTTGGGAAATATCTTATAATATGAGGTATCACACTACTATCAGTGCCAAGGAAAGATTTCAAGTGATTGTTGTAAGACCGGCCGAAATATTCAATGGACGCCCGACATCGAGACCAACATACCTGATTCCGTAAGGATCTGTTGTGCACAGAAAAAATCACAACACTATGGATAATCGTCAAATGTTCAACTGAATGGAACTCGTTACTATACACCAATGTCTACAACTATGAGAGAGCGTTTGATATTGTGAACCTTACGCAACCTTTTTTGACACGATAGTGTATCTGAAAAGATCTTCAGCACCATCCGAACTTCAAACGATGGAACACAGTGCAAGGTCGTGCATATAGGACAGCTGATAGACTTATTCTATGTGAGGACCGGAGTCAGACAAGGCAACTCACTTTCACAATGTCACCTTTTTCTGCTGGTCGGTCGGGACGTAAAGACCTCACATATGAAGGGAAGCACGGTTTAAAATAGACAACTTGGATGCAGCTGAACACTTTGTTCTTCCTAGATGATCTAGGTTTACTATCTCATACACGCCAACAAATTCAGGTGAAGGAAGCCAATGTGGTGGAACCCCCTGTAGCAGTAAGCCTCAACATACACATGAGAAACCAAGATCCTTAAATATAAAACAGAGAGCATCAACCCAATTTCACTTGATGGAGAAGCTTTGGAAGAGATGGAAACTTTGATGTACTTAGGCATTACTGACAAACAAGAACATCGGGCGCAGATGTTAAATTAAATACTGGCAAAGCAAGGGCAACATTCCTGCAACTGAAAAATACGTGAAACTCGTAACGAACATTGACAGCTTCACTGTTCGCATCTAAAACCTCGAGAAATTTAACAGCCACAATAAGAAAACTGCAGATATTTATAAACAAATGTCGACACAAGGTAGTCTATATCCGTTGGCCGGATACCATGATCAACAGCCTACTGTGGAAGAGAACTGCGCCAGGATGCAAGCCCCAACTTTAATCTTTAAGGGAAAAGGGAAAGATGGTCCATGCAACACACTGTGTCGACAATTGGAAGCAGACATGAAAACGGTGAATGGCAACTGGAAACAAAAGTAAAGAATTGAACAGAAGAGAGTTCCCTGCGGACTCTTGACGAGCAGTCTATGCTCCTCCACAAGAACTTTCAGGCGTAAGTAAGTAAGGAAGATCTGGGGATCGGGTAATCGAGGAACTTCGTACATTGGTAAGATGTTCTAGCGCAGATGTTCTGACACCAGGTAAAGTGTTCGAGGAGCATAACCTCTGTGTGCTAAGCCCAGTAGAAGCAATCCGATTCGTTTTCTTAGATGTCACAATATCTGCAAATCTCATTTTGGTTTTATGAAATCTTTCATTGAAATAACAAGTATGAGAGGTTTGATTTTCTTTGAGATTCATCATCTAATGAAGCTTGTTCGCCGACCGCGTTGTTTTGAAAAGAGCAGATTCAACTTATTGAGAGAGGTTAGATAGATGAGATTATAAGAGGATGTCTTCCTCAGAAGTGTGCTGTCCAATGAATCCTCTTACTCGTGACCCATTCATTTTCTACAATTGTCTTAGACTTCAGTTCTGAAGGAGTTCTACAGGCCTTCGTTTAATAATAGCCTATTTTGAAGTTTCGCAAGGTGCAAAAGAATCATTAGTAAACATAAAACATGTGATATAGTTGTTGAACCTCGACTACAATTTCCTCAATGTTGTGCAAAACTGTGTATATGGACGAACAGCAATATTTTATGGCAATAGAAATAACGGTAATATGTTCCAAAAAACAATGTTTTCTGCTAGGCATTCCAGTTTACAGGTGAAATCAAAATGCTACAAATACTACGAAATTTATTTTAATCAGATAATCACTCCGGTTTATATGTTACATCACACACGGGTCATAGGAGAAGGGTGATACATTTGCGTGCATAAAAGTATATTAGTAAAATGTTAGTAAAGCTCGAATTTTAAATGCAAACATTGGTGTTCCGTATGGAGACTGCAATGTATTAAACAACTGAAGGTCAAGAATTATTGAAAGCGGAGTGCAGAGCTTTTTATAATGATACTTTTGTGGTAAATGGATAACCAGTCAGCTAAAACCGTCAAACTTAACGTAATACTTTGTACTTTGTGTTAATGTCCCCAGATTAAAAATTTAGTAGACCTCTAATAAATACAACGATGGATCCATCTGAAATATTCCTTAGAAATCTAATCTTATCTCGTCTGTGGTATTAATTTTTTAGTAAATATATAGGCAGTAATCATGGGAGCGTTGTAAAAATATTTCTGACGGGGCAAGCATGCTCCGCATTGTAGATAAATTCTTTACCACGAGACCCTTAGCCATCTAGATTCAGAAAAAATAAAGGATCGATGTTTTTTACATTTAATGTTTCCTTTGTAATTAATACCTAGATCATGAACTGAATCCGTTGCTAGGCTAATTTAAGTGAATTAATTAATAATTTCTAGTAACGTTCGAGGTGGTTTGCCTATGAACAGTGATATTACGCCTCAATCTCATCATTAATGAATGGAGTGAGTTCTGGAGTGGGAAACGATTCTTCATCTGGATAAACTCATGAATCTAACCGGACATTAATGGGTGAAGAACGAACAAGCCTTTGAAAGGATCACGGGACAATCATGGAAATATATGTGGATTTAATACGTTGAAACAAAGGGGACACTCGCAAGACGCTCTTTTGTGTATAATATAGCGTCAGCTTCACCGACAAAAATGTATCAAATCAATGGGGAGTGTATGAGTATCTTCTGACTAAATGATCTCAAAGGTAGTAAAACCAGAATCCTAAGACACTGGGACAAGAAGGCATTTGAATTATTGGTAAAGCTAGAGTGGTTGATAGTATAAAAGCCACCTAGTTATCAGAAGAGGTGCGTTGTACAGCTGTTCCAAACGTAATTTCTAAGGTTAATACCAAAAGGCTCAATCTGGTAGTGCGGGATTCGTCCAAGTTAACCTCTGCTCTCTTCCTTGAGGGCGGTGGGTTGGTACAATTGCAACTTTATACTCAAACAGCAGAAGATCCATATTCTAGACTCTAACCTCGCACGCAAATTGCATACTATTAATCCAGATACATTGTTTTAATAATATTTGTAATTTGCAGAGCAAACATTAAGCTATCGGATTTTCGGAGCAATACCAATTTTAACACGGAATCGAAACCATTATGCAAGGTCAAAGTGTTTATTTAAACACTTTGACTTCCGTCCATGACATTGTTTTCAATAATAATAATAATAATATTATATCAACACCAAACATTTATAAGTCTATTTTTACCGAGTACTTATTTATTGCTACAGCTATAATGGTTAAGGATTTATGGTCAGTGCGACTATCAGCAAATGTAAGAAAGCCGTCTATAGAAGCTTTCCGGCTGTAGTGGCAAATAAATCCACAGAATAAACAGTTCTGTAAGCCGTCGACATTGATGGTAACCTTATTATTTTTACTGGACACATACGAGCTGAAGGAGTTTGATCACACAACAGCACCAGATCACAAGTAGGTATGCCATGCATAAATAAGACTCTCCTCGGCATCAATCATAAGTCTAAAAGAGTTGTCAAACTTCGAATACCTGTGGCATCTTTAAGACCTTACGGATCATTCGTAATTTATGCCATAATTTGGGTCAGGAAGTAATCTAAGGAGCCACACTAGGATTACCGAATTCAAGCATCTAATCCTTGTGTTTGAATATGAAGTGGGTATGTATGAAAGAATTCAGTGTTGATGGTTCAAAATTGTGAAAGTTCTTCTAGATCGCACTGAGGCGCTTTAAGCGAACTCCTTAACCTCATTACGGGCTATGAAGTGAACAGGCATAGACCAACCTGATGATTAACGATAATTTTTTTAAGAATATCTCATCATTTTTGAGCACCTTAGGTTAACTGAATATCTGAGGAAGCAATTTAAAAAATAATTAACGATGGAGATTAAGTGATCTGCCGCTGGAAGTCTTCGCCTGAAATGAGCCTAACGGACATTTGTTGTGTCTAATCACCTAAAATTTCTGGAATCTTACACAGGAGCGTGCGCACTCCCTCATGTCTTTATTCATACCAGGCCAGTAAAACTGTTCTGTTATGAGCTTGATGGTTGCACGAACACCTGGATGAGAAAGTTTGTGCAATGCATTAAAGACGTTGCGTCGATGATGTTTCGGCACTATTGGAAGCTCCCTACCTGTAGATGTGTCACATAGTAAGGTTTACTTACCTTTTCCCATCTGTTTAATGCGCAGTTTAAGTGTAAATGAGGATAACTCGTTGTGAAGATCAGTGTCTTTATTTTGAAGCTGAGCGAGTTTAAAGAGGTCGATGCCTTGGGAACACTTCAACGAAGTTATAGTGTTGAAAATGCCGTCCAGAACAATAGCTAGGAGTTCCCTACCAAGAGTGCTGTATCTCGATTCAGTGTCTAGCAACCATCTAGAGAAAAATGCCAAAGGTTGCCAAGAGTGGTTAACCCATGGTTGTAAGACTCCTCTGATTACTGAGTCGAATGTATCTACAGCGATACTAATGGGTGCATGAGTGTCCTGATTTGCGAGTATTGATGCCTGAGCGATAAGTTTCTTAACTGTGGAGAATGATTTTCACAAGGTGTCGCATTTCCACGAAGTTGGTCGGTTAGCCGTTCCATAAGCGACGCGCATTTTGGTATGAACATTTTGTAGAAACTTACAAGGCCATTAAATGTGCGCAATCGTTTAATGGTGCTCGATTTTGGGTGATCCAGAATGGCCGCCACTGTGCTTCTAAGAGTTCGGATGCCTTGCGCATCGATAGTGTGTCCTAGAGAGTCTAAGGTGTCTGTTCCGATTTGGCAATTCTGAATGTTAACAGTAATGCCATGTTTTTGTAGTCGTCCGAAAACAAGATCTAGATGCTGGAGATGCTATTCTCTGTCCTGACATGCTATTAAGCAGTCATCAACATACTCATGTACGAAGTTGGGACCTCAGAAAACTTCATCTATGAAACGTTGTAAAGTTCGGGCAGTATTTCTTAGACCAAAAGGCATTCGCAAAAATTCGTAGAGTCCGAAGGGAGTCATGATAGCCGTTTTTGGAATATCGTCAGTAGCTATAAGGATTTGGTTATACGCTTTAACCAAGTCAATTTTCGAGAAGACAGTTGTACCTTTCAAGGTAGCTGTAAAATCGTGAATGTTAAGCAACGGGTAACGATCGGGAATGGTTTTCGCATTCAATCGACGATAGTCACCAGCTGGACGCCAATCGTTGCTGTCCTTCTTAGAGACCATTTGCATGAGGGATGCCCATGGGCTGTTTGACGGTCTTCTGATACCTAATTCTATCATGTGGTCGAAATCGGGGGCCAGTCGGCGTGTTTTCGAGAATACAGGTATCCTGTAGTCGTGATGTGGTATGTAACGTTGCAATTTTGGTTGCGGTTGGTATATCCCAGAAAACTTATCGAGTATTGGTTGATAGAATGGGTCTGTCATATGCTTAATTGAGACTGGAGGTAATCGGCAACCGGAAAAAGAAGTTACGCAAACAGATAAATTAGTGTATCCGTCTAATAGCCTCCGTTCGTGCGTATCGATGAGTAGATTGTGGTGTTGTAGCAGGTCTATACCAATGATAGGTATAGAAACATCTGCAACAAGAAAAATCCAGTGAATGTGTTCGCGTAAACCCACGTTAAGGTAGACGTACCTTTTAACGTACATGGCGATTGGCTTTCCGTTTGCCGCCTGTAAGTTTAAAACAGATTCGCGAAGCCAATCGGTAGAATTTTCAGGAAGAACTCCAAATTCTGCGCCAGTATTGACGAGCTAGCGAACTTTCGTTATCACATCTGTGACGCATAACAGACGGTTATGTTCGCCGCCTACGGTTCCCGTTTATGCGCGCCGGCTTGGAAGTTTCCCGAATTATTTTTCGTGTTGGTCTATTTTGAGTTGGGAAAATTGCAGGGTTTTCTGCAATCTTTAGAAAACTTTCGATACTGGATATGATGCCAGTGCCAGTCGGACGTATCCCACTTTCGTGGTCTAGAGACAGATCGTCTACGTGAGGTGCCTTTCCGTGGAGTGCGTGACCGTTTACAGTCATTACAAAACCGTAGATAACGTGTCAGCAAATGAAACAGTTCCGTAATGTCATTCTGTGTCCTTTGAGGTTCTTCTTTGACTGAAAAAACTTCAACGTTAGATGATTTGATGATTTCTAAGATGCGGTCGGCTGATGCAGCCAGCTCGTCTACAGCGTCGTTTTGAAACGAAACCGGCACAGCTTGCGCCTGTCGAAGGAGTTTAGATAAGAAAGTTTGTTTGAATAGGCCCTCATCCAACGTCGTTTGATCGAAAACCTCTTTCATTTTAAGCAAACTGTCGCAGAACCATGTTGCAGGTCGATATTATTAAGGGGTTGGTCTAACCTTTGTCGATCAGTTAGATCTCCGCGTTGAAGGATAGATTGTTTAATTGATCAGTAGGATTCTGAACCATCACTAGTAAATATACTAGGTGTTATGTGCCTGTTGAATTCGCGCGGTAGTGCCTTGACTGGTGCGTGGAATTGTGCACATGTGTCGTTCACGCCGTGTTCGTAGAAGCCGACTTCCGTGTAGCAGAACTAGGCTTCAATGTTGTATAGCCAGAAGGGCATTGAATGAAGTTGGGAACCTAGTCCTTAACTTAAGTACCTTAGGTGTCTGTTCCGTCATAGTGAGATATTAAGTACAGGAATGAACGAGGAGAAAAAAATGTCCATAAACTCGAAACAAAATACCACAATATACAAAAAATTGAAATAAAGCATTGACTTATGAAATTCCAAAAAGAAACAAACTCACAGTTTGCGATTTGGTGTTTCAGATCACGTTGGGCTCACCAATGAAAATCCCACAGGTATTCGGAGTTTGACAAAGCTCTAACCAGTATCACCTTCTTTTAAGAATCGTACACACCAAGTGAAATCAAAAGACAGAATTGAAGATGTTCGAAGATATACTTGATAACCTATCATTATATCAGGGATTGGCTGGTCTAATCTGTCTAGCGATTGCAGCGGATGTTGAGCACGTCGTGATTTGGTGCGGATGCATTACCTAGAGCCTTCAGCTAGGTGAGTCCATCTAAACTGATGTGGTCAGCAACCAAAGTCGAAGACTTACAGAGCTACTGACTTTGTGGATTTATTTACCGCTACAAGCTCTATTGATTTGAGATATACTTAGTTGTCTGAGGTCACCTCTTAACCAATCAACCTAAGCTGTTACAACTTCTCTCATCCGTAACATGTCTGTTGCTGATCCATGTTGTAGATCAATGTTATTGAGGAGTTCATATAACCTTTGTCAATCGGTTAGATCTTCGCGTCAAAGAGAGTTTCGTAAGTTCCTGAAAAATCACTAGCAAATATAAACTTACCTATTGTAGTGCCTTCACGACTGAGAGGAATTTCGGACGTGGTTCTGTCAGGCCGTGTTTGTAGAAGTCAGTTCCTGCGTAGCAGAACAAGGCTTCAATTTTGTTTGGCCAGAGTGGCATTAGTTGGAATGAGTGTGGCGTAAGAGTCTTGATCTTAAGTAACTCAGGAGTCTGTTCGATCATGACGAATATAAAGTATAGGAATGGATGAGACAAAGAGAAATATCCGAAAATATGAAAAATACCACAATATATACAATCAAAGTAAAGAAATGATATATAAAGTTCTGAAAAGGAACAGACACAATTTATAAACAGGTGTACCAGATCACGTCGGACTCACTACTGAAGATGACAAAAGTATTTGGAGTTCGACAACGCTCTGACCAGCAACACAATCTATAGTCAAGACGTGCCGACCCAGTGAAATCAGAAGCGAAAAGGTTCGAAGATATAATGGAAGTTGAGCACAGCGTACCTACTCGTGATCAGATGTGAATGCATGACCAAGAGCCTTCACCTAGATGGGTCCATTAAAACTAATGTAGTGAGCCCCAAATGTCAAAGACTTACAGAGCTATTGACTTTTGGGATTTATTTACCGCTACAAGTGTGTCGATGAATCAGCACACAGCAGTCTTACTTACCAACAAGAACCACTGATAATACTTAGCAGTAATACGATATTAAAAGTGTAAAGGCTACATGAAATTCAAGAATTCGTGGAAACAGACTCCGAATTCTTGAAACGTTTATCATACTGCCATAAAGCTGCAAAGTTAATTTAGTGATTACGTTGAAGTTGTTTCACTCATGCGCTTAGATCCACTTAGTTCATGTATATGAGAAAATCCCACATAGTAGTAATTCACGTAATTGGCTGAGAAATATCAATCCCTACACTCAAAATGTGACGTATAATTCCAACCTAACCTCAGCCCTCAATAGTTACAAATATCCCGCTACCCCTTTCCATTGACCTTGTGCCTAAGTGCTTCGTGTTGGGTTGTTACTCCGACTTGGGATGGAGGCTGAGGCTAGCTATGATTTTGTTGCCAACGCTGAAGATGAACTTGGATTTAAAAAAGGAAGTCTCTTAAAGGTAAGTAATATTACATAATCACATAGCACAATGTGGCGCACTTCCATAATAAGCTTCAGTGTTATAATTTTGTATATTCATTGCATATATGTTTAGCTTAAGATGGTGATTAAATCTTTCCAGCTCACTGAGTGGGCCCTACATATCGATCGGTCAGGTCTAAGTACAAGGTGTTTGCTTCTGATCATACTGTCATATCCATACTTCTGATCCGAACTAAAGTAATAAATGAGGCTTTACCGATAAAAACCTATGAATGGATAAATGGAAAACTTTCTTGGTATTTCACTCCGCATCGAAATACCCGAAAATATTGAAAGTCACTCCACTTATTCACCCACGTGTTTTTATTTTGGTATACCTATGAAACTCAAGTCCTGCTAAGGTCTTCGCTGTTACTATTTTTGTGTAGTCTGATTTTTAACACTCATCAGCTAAACAGCCGATTATATTTCCATGACTGTTTGCGAAACATTTTTCGTAATATGCGTTCTTATTCTGCAGCAGATCATTACTAAGTTGTTCAGAGTATAAACAGAGGTCTGTTGATTTATAAATTAGATGTTTCACTCTCGTAAATTTGGCGAAACGAACCTCAACAACAAATTATGCTAGTGATCACTACTCTAACAGAGTGTTATCCATGACATTTTTGAAAATCGGACCTCCTCAAAGTAACTGACTGGTTTGGTAAGACTCAGTGGTGGTGCCCTAGCTAGTCTTTCTATAAAGTTTAAACATCCTCTATTTCATCTCAAACAGCCGAATAGTGTTTCTCCTATTAAAAAATGGACCAGCATCAAGTGGTAATATCCGTACATTCGGTTAGTAAGTCACATCAAGTTATTTAAACTATAATATTATGGTATACTTCTATTGACTTCTTTCTAAGGTTGCAGTTTGTATCCTATACAGCCTTTCTAACTTGAATCATGATGGTCAAATGTGTTTTCCTTTGGTGATTCTATGTCGTCGTTTGTGTAAGCGTCTTCCATGGGAAGTCCTTCGAGCGTTGTTATGAAAGTACTAAAGCAGCTTCAGCCTAATTATGATATCTCGTGAACATTGCCTAATCTCCAATGTTTTTGTCTGAACGATGTTTATGTTATTTGACTCTTCATTTCATCCATTGATACTTTGTGTCACGATAATTTGTACAGCGAGAACCACTTTCCCTTGGATCACTGTTAAACCCTAAGAGCTTGAAATGACTATTGTAGAGTAAAAATGAGCCTTATACTCGTATAAAAAGCAAACATGCAGTCACAACAAGCCAACTGTAGAGAATGAATAAGAACAATTGTTTCTTCACAAATGGTTCGACCTTATGGATCCTAAAACAAAGTGAAGCTCAGTTGTATAGTCAGGCTGTTGTTATTGTGTTTAATAAAAGGTTAAGAAAGGTGTTATCCATATACCATAAATAACTTACTTTGTTATCTAGGTAGTGTCGTGTATAATCGTTATGTCAGTTCCTGTTTCATTTTTTGAGATCACTCATACTAACCTCGAATTTTAGCATTTAAAAGTTATCCAATTGCGTTACATGCGTATCACTCACTTTCATAGATACTATGTGTGGAAGACGATCCTAACTGGTACCTAGCCGAACAGGAAGGCCGAACAGGTTTAATACCGTGCAATTACATCACAATGCGTCCTCACCCTTGGTACATCCGACACTGTAGTCGTATGGAAGCCGAAGAAAGACTTCAAGAAATCGATCAAGAAACAGCACAACATTTGCAACCTGATGGGGCTTTTATATTGCGTCAAAGTGAAGCAGACGGTAAAGGATTTAGTTTGTCTGTCAAGTAAGTTTTGCTCAATAGAAACCGCTCAGTCCCAGATAATCACTTGACACATGCTTTCTCGGATTATCCTTTCCTCCATGCTGAACGTGTCTTTTTTTACTCAGAACCTAAGTATGGGTTTGTGTATCAAACCTTAAGCCAAATTAATCCGAAATAATGATGCAATCCTAAGTGGTAGATAGGGATAACTGACCTCGGTGAATAAAAATGGTGCATATAGGTCAGAACTTCAGTCATATTTCTAAGCGTCGTGTAGAATATTTAAAAGGAAATTAGTCAGTAAGATAATAATTCCTTCGTAATGGTCTGTCTACCAACCAAAGGGGTAGTATACTGAGCATCAATTTGCTCTGTTCAACTTTGAGATATGCCTCTGTGGACTAGAGGGCATTCGTAGGTCACTATTGTTTGATTATATATCCACTTTAAAGCAGTGCTGGTGTATGTTGGGATCATCAAGTGGTCAACATGGTTGAGTATAAGGTACAGGGTAAAGATAAGGAGTCGGTTGAAGATAGGGATCTCCATCAACCGGTGGTTGTAACATATGTTACGCATGCCTAATCACACCGCGTTTCGACGGGTGACAATGTCTGATGTAGGAGTAGGTTAGAATAAAGTTAGGTGGACCCAAATTTAGACGTGGCATTAGTCTAGGACATGGTCAGCTCTTGGAATAAGGCTTGTAAGTAGGTGCAGACTACCTGGTTGGTGCTCACATGATTTTCGTAACCAGACGTTAGAAAAGCTGAGTGAAAGATCAAAATCGTTCACAACAGCACATGTGCATTTATTTTTTGTGCTACCTAAGGTCTCAAGTTCATAAATTCATACTTCTTTTTTACTCCACAAACCTGTATTTTCACAAATATTCTCTAATCCTTAATCTTTACCACTACCACTAATACTCTACCTACACTGCTTTGATATCTCTCTGTACTGCTGTGCAATTTGAAGGGATATACGTATGTTCCATGTTCTACGTTGTTTATTGGTGATTAACATGTGAAACAGTACCTAGGTTTCTGCTCATAATTAATAACAACCTAAATCATTTGACTCACAATACAACTACAGGTTTTTAAATGAAAATACAGCTATTTTAAACATATATGAGATCGCATGATCAGTGACTACAAAAATTACTTTAGGATAAGACTTAGTTGAAGGGAAAAAATGAAATACAACTCACCTGGCAAGTAAATATTTTTCTTTTCATACTTTGCTAAAGAGTGTTATATATTTCTTCAAATTTAGTGCTACTAATATTCTGTTTCTCGCTCCACTAAGTACTAGATACTATGTAAAGGTATTGCGTAAGTGTTTATGACATTTACTACTACGTTAAGATCTTAGAGAAGTAATATACGAACATAAGGAAATATTCGAGTCTAAAGTATGTTGATATTATTTGCGGCTACTGAATACGACTGTAAATAGTCAGTCGGCTTTTGCACAACTCAAACTATGTATCAAGTATTATCTCCAAATTGTTTCTAGAAAATTGATGTCATACTAATTAGTGTGTAATTCATCTTTATTCAAAGGCAATGCAATGTTGAGTGTATGAAAAATCATATACTTTTAATTGTTAGTTACTTTATTCACTAAAATGTAAACTGGGGCTGTGATCTGGCATTACAGTTTTGTGATCTGTCGACATAGGCACTTACGGATAGTGGACTTAGAAATCACACCCCCTACCGAAGTTTGGTAAGACATGGAATTGTTACTCTTCATAAAAATATTTTTATGGACTTTCAATAAGATTTTACGAAGTAACAGATTATGCATCATATCTCATTTGTATAATTAACTATTATTTTACTAATTTTGACATGTTTCCATAAGCTTTTAGAATATCAGGGTGAGACATAAAATTACAAATATCCTTACCTAAACTAACCCTGAAAGGAAAACTTTTATCAAATTTCCCATCTATCTTCTGTTTGGGGTTCAAGTGTAGACGATTTCTGCGGAATAAGAAGCAGTTAAAAAATCAACATCAACCGTTCAAGTACCATACATATCAGCAGTTTGAGCACCGGCTTTCGTTTGTTACGCTATCTATTCAACATTCCTATTATGATAGCCACTTATTTCTAGTTCCTTATAATCTATCTCCAACTGACCTGTAACTGGGTACTAAACTACATTACTCACCATTTTTGTACTCCTCGTTTTTGATTTTATCGATTTCAACTATATTTATGAGGTGAATTTTTAACGGTAGTCCCGTAGATCTTGGGTTGGTGGTTGACTGAATTTTGATACAAATACAGTAAGTAAACGTAATACACTCATTAAGACATTAAATAAGAAAGATTAGTTCAGCGAAGAGTTCTCTTTTCGGCGAATTCATTTTCAAAGCTGTACAATCGCAAATATATATATATATATATATATATATATATATATATATATATATATATATATATATATATATATATATATATATATATATATTGATAATAAACTTCTGTTATACATGGTGACAGTGAGGTCAAATAAACAAAGGTATTGAAATTTTTTTTAAAGAAAACCGATGGAAGTCTAGTAATCATTTGATTGTTAATGGCTTCTGTATTCACCAAAAGATAGATAGGTAAATTATCATTGAGAAAGGATGGCTCAGCATGATAAGATAAAATGTTGAAATCGAGATTAAATGCAATCAGGATGATCGTAGAAAGAAAAATAAACCAGTTGGGGGTAGAAGATTTAAGGGGGAGATGGAAAGTGAAGCAGATGGCTGTAAAGGAAGAAGAGTATCAGAAAAGAAATTATAAGACATTAGGACCATGGTAGACGAAGAGGTTGTACCAATCTCTTTTGCGCACACAATTATTATTTTTCCAGATGTATGGCTAATGCTTCGGCAGTGCAAAGAAGATTCAGTCTAATGGTCTTCAGAAAACATCTACTTACCTTGTAGATGACTTTGAACGCGGAGTCCATCTTGATTGAATGACCTGTTTTCACATGGTGTTCGACTATTGAACTTCTTATTGAGCCGTTGCCTCCTCTTTTTAGCCACACCGGACAATGTTCTTGAATTCTTTTGGATAAAGTACGCATCGGACGACCTATATACCCAGCTCTACATGAGCAGGTAAATTGGTAAATGCACATTGAGTTGGTCAGATGCGATAATTTATTTTTAAGGTTGTTGGTGAACAATGATCGGCTGGAGAATACTATTCGCAATGTTGTTGCGGGGAATGTTCTTTTTAAAGAATCGGAAATTCTCCTTTTTAGGGTGTCTGTGTGTGTGGCTCTGTCACCCTTGAACCCGATGTTCATGTGAAAGTTTTCTTTTCTACTCTAGTTATCTGTGTTTTCGGCTTTATGTCCTTATCAATGAATCAATCAATGAGAAAAAAAGACTGAAATTATGGAAAAGCAACTGATTGAAGTTTTTAAGAGAATGAAAAATGATCAGTTAATCGACGAACATGTCTTTGAGCGCATAAAACCAACAGCATCAATAATACTGCGATTATATGGAATACCAAAAATACACAAAACTAGCCTACCTCTTAGACTGATTCTCGATATGTCAGGATCCCCTTACCGCTGTATAGCAAAGTGGCTGGCAAGTCTCCTAGAACCCATTAGAAAAAACATTTGTAAGCACTCCGTACGTGATACTTTTGAATTTATCGAGCACATAAAAGAAGTGAATGTAAGCGACAAAATTATGCTACCTCTGGATGTCCAATCATTATTCACTAATGTTCCACTCACAGAGACCATTAGTTTGATCTGCAAGTACATAAATAATAACGAGATAAGCATCGGAATACCGGATGTTTATTTGAAGAAACTATTACTACGTTGTACTTGTAATGTACAGTTCACATTCAACGACGTAATTTATAGACAGAAGGATGGTGTAGCAATGGGATCCCCACTTGGTCCACTACTGGCCTTGGATTTGATTCCTGGCTTGATTATATTTGCATACTTCTGTAAAGTCCAGAAATATAATCTAAAAGCGATCAATGGTCCTTTCATCCATGTTTAGCAGGTTAATGTCAATGTGCAACAAGGTATTTTTAACCCAGGATGATGATTCTGATGATATTGTGTTCTCTTGTCTGTGTGATTGACAACAACCAAATTAAATCCAGTGTCAATGTTATATCCGAGCGAAGACTAAATTACGGGTAACTTCCGAGAACTATTAATGGACTAATATTCCATAAATATTCTTATTGTATAACAACAATTAGATTATGTATATTTATATTCCTCTTATTATAAGCTTTATTTTGACCTATCATTTATTATTGTACGATTTATGCTTCTTAAGCTATGCTCAGTCTATTAATTACTATCTCCCGCGTTCACAGCCACTTTTTGGCTTATTTGTGTACACATGTTATTTTCTATTTTACGGTACGTTGTGGTCTGTCTGATTGATATATAAACCGAGTATGTCTGAAATAAACGATTCGATTCATATCGCAGAAGCTGGTATTGGTGTTCTGGACTCAAGTGGACGGGCTAGGAGGACATAGGACTAATAAGGACGCTAGACTGCTCATACCGGTTGAACTTCATTGGTTTGGCATAGTGTTAAGATTGTATAAGTCGCATTTTGATTGGTGGATGAATCACGTGATAAAAAGCCGGTCATAAAATCATAATAGTAAACAAAACAGACCTTGGAAAATTTACAGTATCTCATTTCTTTCTGAAGTTTGCGTTTATGATAATGATGTCTAGCAAAAAACAGTTGCGCAACTCCATAGAATGCAACTTCACCGGATCTATTTTCAAAATAAAATAAAAATGCAATTCCATATTTTAACTTTTAGAAATAATAATAATAAGGCTCTTAAAGACCTATAAACTATTTCTTATGGCCATTAGTAACACAAAAATCTTCACCATTCCCTTTATGTTGATCAAACATTATAAAAGTATCAAGGCAGTTCGCATAATATGTACATATGTTCTTAAAGAGTCTAGTCGATTGCAGTCCATAACAGATGGGAAGATTCAAATAATCAACACAAATCATGGCTATCTATACTCAGTAGCTAAGTAAATAAGGCGCTGAGCGTTTGAAGCGAAAGCTGCTGGATTCAAGCCCAGATCTGAACATTAACACAGGTTCAGGTGCATCTAATTGATGGGTTCCAAACAGGATGAAACGCGTGTTTTGCTAACTACCAAATCTACCTAAAATATCCTTATCATCATCAATTTGAGTCGCTTCATTTTACTTTAGTTTCTGTTCACATTATTTAGTATCCACTTATTTGTTTACTTTTAATATAGAGTTTTTCGCTTGTATGTTTCTCACTCATTCATTTATTTCTACTTTAGACAAGGTTGTGAAGTTCTTCATTTTAAAGTACTTCAAGACGAAGCTGGAAAATATTTTTTCTGGTTATCCAAATTTGATTCCATTAACCAATTAATTGATCATCATCGAAAGACAAGTATATCACGTAATCGTTTATTGACTTTGGTTGATCTTGTCCCATCTAAGGTGAGTGTGTGTACATAGTTTGCATGTTTTTATATTGATATTCGTATTCTTTGTTTTACCTCTTGTCTGTCAGTTGTCGTTTTTCTGTTCAAATGACATGGCTCAGAATCGATCACAATGGCGTCGGTGTATACACTCCCTGTCTTCCCTTAAACTAAGAGATTAAAATCGCTTCATATCTTTCTTTCTACGAACCAATTCTTTCTTCTTTTACTATATCTCTATATGCAATCTTTCTCTTATATATTACCACCTTTTACCTAACCACTGTTATGAATCCGGTGTTCATCTTGTTGTGCTGATGCGGTATGGCAACCTGGACCGATGCACACATGTGCCTGGTCCTACGTTGTAGCTGACTGACTAAAAGTATATTGACATGTCTTTATGTTCGTTAGGGGCGATTAGGTGGTGAAAATCCCTCCAACCAACCATTTCTCTTATGACTTTAATATTGCGTTTTCGTAAATTACGAATTGTATCTTTGCCTACTGAATTTTTTTTACATTAAACACTCTTTATTAGTGCTACGATCTAAAATGATTTTTCACTATTTGCATATTCATTTCTGTTCTACTTACAAGGACTTGGTAAGCATGTTTCTGCACCATAACAACTGGCTTTGTTCGTTCTTATATGATTTCTCGACAAATTCGTTATTTATATTCTGAATTCGTTTAGTCTAGGAAGAGAATAGTACAGAGAGTCTTCTATGTTTATCGTTGAATGAATCAAAGCTAGATGTATTTAATCATATAGTCGCGTGCATTAATCGTGATCGGTGCTTCTCAGTCAAGCAGCAAAAACGTAGAACTTCGTACGTACGTATATCAGTTCGAGTCGCCTTACCACAATAGCACACAGATACAATTGTCGATTCAAATCCCGCAGTGGTAGAGGTAGTAAAAATATAAGCAGTAATCGGAAAGATTAGGGTTTGAAGATGTCATTCAAGGAGTACAATCCAGTTAAATAAATTTGGAAAGAGAAAAAATAAGGGACATGAAGAATTTAGAACATTAAAATTTGGGAGAACATAAAGAGTGGATGCACCTACGCCACTGCAAACGATTTTGAGCCATGTCATTCAAGGTCTCTAACCATCGGTTGCTATCGTCTCACAGATCTCAACCAGATAGTCTACACCTACCAATATGGCTCAGTCCACTTGTTAGAGACTTCATGGATTTGTGCCATGTTTTGATCTGGCCGCTCCTAGCATTGTTCCAACCTACTCTTACACCGTGAAACATCGCACATCGGAGCAGTCGGTGGCAGGGCATACGTAACACTTGTCCCAGCCATCTCAACTGATAAAGTTTCACCACTTCATCAATCGATTTCCCATCCTTACCTAGTACCCATTTCCTAACAACTGTATTACTTACTCGATGGTCCCAGGATATACGAACAATGTTTCAAAGACACCTATGATCAAATACTAGTAACCTACGAATATCCTCTACTCTTACCGGTCATGTTTCACTGCCATAAAGTAGGACGGGACGAACTGCTGCGCAATAAACTCGTCCTTGGGTTAGTAAACGGATATCTCGCCTACACCGTAAATGACCAGACGAAGATGCCACAGGGTCCCCTGATAAACGCATGTAAAACAAGCTTTTTGAATCGACAGATGGAGAGCGAATTTGTAGTACTTCACTAGAGTCTTGAATACGTGTCTCGGATAGACAAAAAACGTCGATATTAAGACTTTTTAAAGACATAGGTTGACCTATCTTTTGTCCGATCTGCATAAGTGTGCGAACGCTGAAGGCAGCCAGTTTGAATGGTTCACGTGGTTTCAGAAAAACTGCTTGAGTATTCGTATTTGGCGGTAGCATTCAATTTTCAACCACTCAGTGACTCGAGAACGTTTAGATAGAACCGAGTTTCCACCATAGATGAGCTGCTGTATAAGTCGAAAAATAAGGATACATAAGGTGGGAATAAAAGAGTGAATAAGTGACGTAATAAATAATAACAATAATAGTGATAATAATAATATGAATCGTTTGATTGGTAATCGAAGCAAGAAAAGTATTTTCCGTAAATAATCGACATTTCATCATATTTGTGTGTGGGCTGTGATACTGCTCAGGTGCCCAGACTGAAGCAGGTGGTTTTTTTAGGGGTCCCCACCCCGAGCCTTTGACCTAAAGGTCTGAACCACAAGGCAGTGGAGCATCGTGAGGAGATGCAGTCCCATGGTAATCGGTGATCAACAATTGGTTCATACGCCATTTGTTTCCTCAGGATACTGGAGCCCATGTGCACCATTAGTTTGAAATCCGGTCAAAGCGCCGGATATTCGCTTTTCATCCTCATTTTCGTAAACAACACCCCCTGCACGAGAAGGCAGAGGCAGTATATGCGTTGCCGTGTGAGAACATTTCGAGAGGGAGGGCGGGCCCTCCCCACTTTCGGCCATACCAGGGCTTTTGTGGGCCTGAAGCAACATTTTGCATTTCGAGGGGGAGAATCGCATCCTGGATATTTTTGCATTGTTACTCACGATGGTCAGAAGACTGCATTTTCTCAGCGTTTTCACCGAATAAAACTATGTCATTGGCATATTCTAAGTCAACAAGTGAATCTCCCTTTAGAAGTCCAAATCCTGGAAATTTAGATGAGGAAAGTGTCATCTCCAAAAGCACGTCAATGACAAAGTTAAACAAGAATGGAAAGAGTGGACAGCCCTGACGAACACCACTTGGGGTAATTAATTCTGATGACAGTTCGCCATAGGCTCTCACTCAGCCAGTTGTGTTCGAGTAGAGACCCTGTATAAGGTTAATGTACTTCTTTGATAATCCTTTCATTGAAAAACACTGCCATGGAACCTCATGATCAACAGAGTCAAATGCTACCTTATGGCCGAGAAATACTACGATTGTGGGGCTTCTGAGTTCTAGGACCTGACGTAATGTGAATATCTGGTCTATACAGCCACCTCCAGGTCGGAAACCCTGCTTCGGTTTAGGCACTCAGGCAGATCCCAGCCCTCACACAAATCGAATGATTGGTATGGCGCATATATATTTGGTGCCTACTTGTACCAATGTTTATGTGTTCAAATAAAATAAAAATAAAAGGTTGGAAAGCTGCCTGGTTTTCTCCCGTCTGCTCTTCACGAGCTTTAGTTAGGCGTCGAAGTATTGTTGAAGCTAATATTTTAGACACTATATTAGTCAAACTGATTCCTGTGATTGTCACAAGAGGACTTTTGTCCTTTCTTACAGTGAGACCAGTCAGATGTGATTGCGTCCAGTTCCCAGATTCTGCCTAAGGCCTCAGTCAATCTCATTGCTATCGCCATCCTTAGAAATCTCAGGGGTTAATCTGTCGGCGTCTGCTGCCCTCCCTCACTCCAGACTTCCTGTAGCTTTTTCAACCTCGTAAAGAGTCGGAGGACTTACACCAACTTGCCATTCAGGTCGACTAGAGATCGTGGGGAACCGAAGTGTGGCTGAAGGCCAGTTGAACTGATCCCTTGATGGTTCTAAACCTTTCGGTGACGTGCTTCGAAGTCGACCATACTAGCGCAGATTTTTTTATGCTCTTTATTTTCCAAGATCAGGAGCCTCCGTATCGTGTCATTCCGAGAATATTCATATTTTTTTCACGACATACCATATATTCCGTTCTTTTTATGTTCAATCGTACTATTATTATTATGACTCCTTTGCTATTCATTATCTTGTTAGGTTTGTTTTTCTGTCCTGTTATAATTTGTGTTATTACGACCCAGATACTCCTATTGCTTAGTATTCTTGGATACTGTTTCACTTGACAAGTCTCCAAATCAGAACGCAGTTGAACAGGAACGAAATTATATTCCAAATAAGAGGGGTAGGTGGAAGTAGGAAGAACAATAAGAAAAACGTTAGTATATCTATAGTTTTTACATGAAAAGATTCTAGAGGGTTCTCTAAGTATCCACTAGCGCTTGTTGGTTAAGAAATAGCCAATCAGCATGCCCTAACATAATATGAAGTGACATCTTCACACATGTTCCCTTTATTATGAATTTTTCGTATTGAGTTCCTCAGTTTCGTTGTTATTAACGAGCATGATGGTCTGAACGTACGCATTATTCTACTGGTTTGTAAATTCACTGATTGAACAATAATCAATCATGAGTGATCTACAATCTGGCACACGTGTACATTGGTTCAAGTTGCTAGATGAAATGATCAGCAGAGAGCAATAAAATGATCAAAATCAATGCCAGAGTAAAACAGCTGGTAAAACTTTTTTTTTTAAATACAACTTAATAACCAACTACAAGTTCTTACACTGGACTTTAAGTCTTCTGTCACCTTACAAAGAATCATTAATAAAAGCTTAAATCATCCTGTTATTTATATTCTGGACTGAATTTTGATCCGTCTTTGTTGACGTATGTTCATTATGTTCGAATTGCTTCGATATAATATTTTTGTCACAAGTTTTATAAAAATGTTAGATTATGGCTAGCAGTGGAATTCAGAAAGCGCGTTTCATCTTACTTTAGACTCGTTGGCTGCGTTTACTTGTATTCTAGTGTTCATTTTCGCACTGGAATTCGAACCTAGTACCTTTAGATGCAAACCTCAACGCATCATCCATTGGGCTAATCAATCTATTCTATAGATCTTATAATTGTTGTAATAAGGCAACTGAAGATTTAAACATTATTGTATAATTACTTGGAATACATTTCTTGCAGTAATATTCAATACTTTCATATGATCCCATATTTATTAATGAGATCCTTACGTTGCTTATGACTAACTGACTGATTTTTCTTTTGAGACTTTCCTTTCAATTGAAATTAACTTACATTTGCCTATTGATCAATTGTTTATAACAAATAATATTTATCACAGTTTTTAAATCACAAACTGGTCATAATTGTAGCACCATTAAAATCCTGGGAACCATGAACGGCAGTTTCGTTTTAGTATTGAACTTCTCAACAGTATACGTTCGACCCCGCATCCGGTAATGGAATGTTGTAACGGGTGTGACTGCAGGTTTAGATGCGCAGCGTATTTATTGATCGATTCAGTGACACGTAAACACGTAATGAACGACCTAGTATCCCGATTGGCCCTGCTTCCCTGTCTATCCCAGCCAGTTGAGTCCAGAACGAAAGTCACAGCCCCTGACATATGAATCATTGTATTTCAGACATACTCTATTTATATACTCACCAAACATACCACATCGTACCATAAAAATAGAAAACAACATTTACACAATATTAAACAAGTGAAGTAAATATCGACCAATAGGGAATGTACATTTAGCGTCCAAGGACAACATTAGACTTAACATGATAACTATTGGTATATTTTTCTGCACATCCTAACATGGAACCCAGGAGCTTCGGTTTCGCAGGGGAACACTCGACATCTAGGTCACTGAGCTAGCAGTCCAACAGTTTTCAACTTCTGGAGCTTTAGTATGAAACTGTAACTAGTAGAGTTCAACCATATTGGGTGTGAGATAGTTATCCACAGTAAATAATGAAAGGTGGTTGCTCAATATTGTGAATCAATTGGAGTTAGATATTAAGATTCCTGAACGCTGGTCCAATGGGTTAGAGGTTGAGTGTTCATACGCGAAGCTGAAGCTCTCAGGTTTCTTTCCGGATGCAGAATCGAGGATATGCACTGTTGACAAGTCCCATACTACGACAGAATGGCTGTCCTATGCTCCCAGGTTTTAATAGTAATCCAAAAAACATCAATTACTTCATGCTAGTTTAGCTACTTATCTGTGATGCTCTTATTTTACATATAAATAATACTCCACAATTTTTCGCGAATCATAAGTATATTGATTACTGGTTGCTGTGTTTCTTGCTTTCAAATTCAGTGTTCATCAAGTTAAAAAAGAATAGTAGCTCATAATTAAATATGTTCCATACGGACAGTTCAAATTGTATAAATACAGTACTTAACTTCTATGGTATAAAAATATATACGTATTCTTAGCTGTATTACTGGTGATATATCTCATACATAATCATTCATTTCAAATGCTACTTATCTACGTGTGTATGTCATCACATTGTCCAATGATTGACTGAAACTTTTTACTCTGATGGAATCGGAACGATCAATATAGAAACGTTTTGCTGTAGGGCTAATTGACATAATGCCATGACTTATTTATTGAAGAGATTTTCAATAAAAGATAGAGGAAGGGTCAGGTTTGAGTATACTCGTTTTTCTGACAAGCGTCAAAAACACCACATGTATTTCCAGACATAATTTTTTTCGAGTGCATTCATTGTGTCTGCATTATTGACATGTGGATATGTAAATGAAATAAAATACTCAAAATACAAATGAAATTTTAGAATAAAAAAAACGAGAAAGCATACTTAACTTAATGGTCATGGAAAATCAAGAATAAATCCGAGTTTGGCATTGAAACTGATTTTGTTACATTTCTTCTATAAGAATATCTCCAACTAAGAATTACAACTATTGCACGGGTCAGAAAAACATCTAGTGTCACTAATAAAAATATTAGTTACAAACTACTACTACTACTGAACTCTGCTCCACCTACTTCTTTTTGAGTAATCGGCTAGTAGTATCATTAACTATTATACATAATGTAGCTCATACCCAAGTATCTAGCGATTGAGTTAATTTAAACTATTTTATTGTTTATATGTATTAATTAACAATGTATAAGACAAGCCCACATTGAAAACTAAAACTAAAAAAGTGTTTCTATATAAAAACTTCCATCTCTTTAAACTGTATGTGTTTGTTCACCTAATTAGCCATTGAATATTGATGTTAGATTAATATGTGTGACAAAATATAAAGTTTTGACTTAATTTTTAGACGTTTGGTCATGTCATATATATATTTAGATTTATCAATCGTATTCATATGTAATGAATTTCATCATTTCAAAAGGAATGTTTAGTAAACACATTTATGTAGTTTATGATAAATTATCTCTTATTACTCATTTAGTACATCTTGCATATAACTGATTATTAGTTAATGAACTTTCAACTGTTTTGTCCCATTCTACCTTCAATCTATTTCTTTCCAGTCTTCATGCAAGTGTAGCTACAAGTCTACTATTTGAACTTTTGCTTAGTCGTATTCATTTTTATTAAACTATGATGTTTTCTTGTTTTTCTTTGGATGTCTCTGTCCTTAGGAAATTGACCCATTTTTTAGACAACGAAATTCACTTGTCCTTTTAGGCTACCTTAGATTGACTTCCCATTTTTTTCTCTTAAGTTGTGTTCATCCTACTGAGTTTTAATAAAGATTTAGTGCTTTTTTGTGCTTACACAAGCTTTTTTATATTCTCAGTCAGTCAGCTACAACGTTGGACCAGACACATATGTGCATCGGTCCAAGTTACTATACTTCATAAGCACAGCAAGATGAACCCCGGATTCCTAGAAGTAGTTAATTCAATGGTGGTAATATATAAAAGAAAGATTGCATATAAGGATATGGTACAAGAAGAAAAAATTAGTTGGTAGAAAGATAGATATGAAGCTACTTTAATCTCATGGTTTAAGGGAAGACAAAGAGTGTATACAACTATGCCTTTGTGATCGATTCTGAGCCATGTCACCAAGAGTCTCCAACCACTGGTTACAATAGTCACGCGGACCCTAACCAAGTAGTTTGCATATACTAACATGGCTCAGACCAGAAGCTAATGACTTCGAGCACTGGTGCCACGTTTTGGTTTGGCCACACCTAACTTTTTTCTAACCATCTTTAACACTAGTGAGCATTGCGCGTCGTAGTAATCGGTATTCAGCCATACGTAGATATGTTCATTTCATGAAAATGAAAATACTTATCTTAACCACAAATTCACATTAATGTTTGAATATCTTTGATTGTTATATTTAAATATATTCTATCTGAGGTTATCTGTAACATTTTCAATCAATGCATATTGTATCAGTCAGTCACTTTCGGTCATTTTTACATTTGTGTTATGGATGCGGAAGGACAGACCAATAATGATCATGTTAAGTCCAAAGGTGTCCTTGGACTTTAAATGGACATTTCCTATTGGCTGATATCTGTTCACTTGTTGAATATTGTACAAAATGTTGTTTTCTATTTTTATGGTACGATGTGGTCTGCTTGACTAGTATATAAAAAGAGTATGTTTGAAATATAATGATGCATATCTCAGAAGCTGTGACTTTCGTTCTGGACTCAATTGGCTGGGATAGACAGGGAAGCAGGGCCAATCGGGATACTAGGTCGTTCATTACGTGTTTACGTGCCACTGAATCGATCGATATAAACGTTGCTTATCAAAACCTACAGTCTCACCCGTTCCAATAATTTGTTTAGTGAATTATTAAATATTAAATAATGTATACTTTTAATTAGTAATTTCATTTCAAGTTATAGCTTTCACTATATTGATTGTTGTCATTTAATATATTGGTCTGTACTACACTAACTTATCAATAACAGACAGTGACAAATACGTAAAATAAAAACTTCAATTAATATTCTTACTAATACAATTAAATTAAAGTATATTATAAAAGCATATTTCTTTCTTTTTTGTTTGCCGCAATAAAATCAGAAATTAATTTTTGGTACTATCAAAATAACTATATACATATCATACATTAGGCATATCTTATTGAGGTCAATGTATAAATTGTTCCTTAATCTATAATGTTTACAAGTTAGTTTATTTTCTAAATGGATATTGATCAACATATATATATATATATATATATATATATATATATATATATATATATATATATATACATATATATATAGATATATATAGATATATATATATATATATATATATATATATATATATATATATATATATAGATAGATAGATAGATAGATAGATAGATAGATAGATAGATAGATAGATAGATAGATAGATAGATAGATAGATAGATAGATAGATAGATAGATAGATAGATAGATAGATAGATAGATAGATAGATAGATAGATAGATAGATAGATAGATAGATAGATAGATAGATAGATAGATAGATAGATAGATAGATAGATAGATAGATAGATAGATAGATAGATAGATAGATAGATAGATAGATAGATAGATAGATAGATAGATAGATAGATAGATAGATAGATAGATAGATAGATAGATAGATAGATAGATAGATAGATAGATAGATAGATAGATAGATAGATAGATAGATAGATAGATAGATAGATAGATAGATAGATAGATAGATAGATAGATAGATAGATAGATAGATAGATAGATAGATAGATAGATAGATAGATAGATAGATAGATAGATAGATAGATAGATAGATAGATAGATAGATAGATAGATAGATAGATAGATAGATAGATAGATAGATAGATAGATAGATAGATAGATAGATAGATAGATAGATAGATAGATAGATAGATAGATAGGATAGATAGATCAATTCATTTATGGTTCTACACTAATTTGCATTAATATTTATTATAATTTCTCATTGTAAACGAACAAACATTATTGTATTAAAGATAATATATATCTCTAAATAAGTGACTATTATTTCAATCAAGGTTATGTACGAATAGTTAGTAAAATGTCATAAAGATGCATTGATTGTATGGAGTGGGATAGTTAATGTATTCGACTTTTAATTATATTAGATTGTTGTACAATAATTACCTAACATCAGTGATTGGAGAGACCAGGATTGTTCACAATTGAACAAAATGCTTTCATATTTTATCTTTTCTTAGATCTTCTGTTCTACTATTCCTTCATACATGACTTTTCTTTCTGGGTTTCTTTTCTAAACTATATCCTCAAAGTTTAGTCTTTCGCATTACCATTACAGCTATTTAAACTCCATTTATGCTACCCCTTTTGTTAAATTCACTCCATTGTGCTGTGACCATTTGGGCTAATGTTTATAACTGACTGACTTTTCGTGGATGTATTCAATGTTCGCTTCGATCTACTTACTTATTTGGAAAAATACATTCACAAACTTTCATTAATATCGTAATTTCTTTTTTTTTCTGTGATTTATTACTTTGTATAATTATTAAAAATGTTCAAGTTATTCTCAATTGAATTTTGAACAGTCGTCGACATATGTTCATCTGATGCGGATCGCCGCTAACAGTGTAATAGAAAACTTTGTTTTCATCCTATTTTTGACTCGTTTATAAGATACACTTCTACCCCAATGTTGATGTTCACAACGAACTCGAATCCGTTGCATTTCACTTTAAACTCCAAATATGTTACCCACTAAGCTACTGAGTTTAAATAGCCACTAGTTCATGTAATGGTTCTATGTTAAAATGATGGCTAACCAACTGACTGATATTAGAAATACGACTCAAACCACACTTTAATCATTCTTGTTCATTCATTTATATTGTATCATCAACTGTCAGATGTAATATGTGTATATGAATTTGAAACAGATTATTGAATTACATTCAACCAATCATCTATTTATATTTTACATTTCTTTCTACGTATGGGAATTCATCGTCGACTATATGTTCATGTATAATTGGAATAATTTGAAAATAGTAACTAGATTTCATTCTCCACAAACGTTTAAAAGGATTCGTTTATGTTTACAGTATGTTTTTATGCCAAACAATGTACTATCGTGATAAACGTTTCTTTGTTTTATGAGCAGTCGGGACCCCTCATGAAAGTCTTTAGTGATTCCAAATATGCTGAAAATACATCTAATTAGCGTTCAGTAGAAATTTTGGGGAGGATTCTAAAAACCAACAGATTACTTATATCCCGATCGGATAACTACCGATTATAACCTCATCATCACATATAAACCTTGGTAGTGAAATTCCTGTCATATTTTCCACCCTTCATTTTCTTGTTTCAGGTCGAAGACTAGAAGATTTCTAGGCAGTAGAAAACATTCATGAAGTCAGTGTTTAAGAGCTTAAGTACCAAATATATCATTAAGTACACGTTATATTTTACATTGCTATTTCCACACTCAACTACTCAGTTTATCTCATATGATAATCTCTCCAAATTTTATCAGAAATAATTTTCACTTTATCATTTATGATTATATGAACTAAAAATAGAAGAGTCACTCTTTAAGAATATCAGTTTCTCAGTATTGCCTATTTATGAGTATATTATTGTCAGTAAAATGATAGATGTTTTCCTACTGAAGTAAAATTATTATTCATTATCTTTTTATCCATCGATACAGCTTGGTATATAAACTAACAGTGTAGACTTGTGTCACCACCGATATTGAGAAGACAAGCAGTTGGTTCTAACAAACTAACTGCCTACTAATAAGCCCTACGATACTAAACGAATCTGATTTAATTACAGCTCTTTACGAAGAGAATATATAATCTCTGATATAGATTATCAGGTTGGTATACTAAAATCTTTCCAAATCATCAGTCAACACTCAAACTCCATTTTTCTTAAATTTTCTGAAGCTATAACTAAACGTCTCAAGCTGGATTTATTTACCCAAAAATTAAGCAGTCACAAATCTTTCCTTATCATAATTACTTAATCGTCAGTTTCTTATATCATTCCTGTGATTCTCTTATTTTGATTGCACCAGTTCCTTCGAATTCAGAATTTTATTTCCAACTGACTTATTTCAATTCATTCTTATTTTTTATTAATCTATATTCAATTACTCCATTACATAATCAGTTGATTTCTTCTTAGCTTTATGATTCCTTGTTACTACGTTCGATGATCCATAATCTTCTCTAGCATTTTATGTTTATACCACTCTTTATAATTCTCAAAATTTCATTGCATTTACTCGAATCATCGCTATTCACAAAGAAGAAGTTGATCCTAAAAATGCACACTGCCTTACTCCTCTGATTTCCGTCTGCGGTGGTAAGGTCTTGACAAGTACGGAACCAACACAAAAAAGTCGTGTGTGACTGGCCTCAAGCAGTTGTCCCTTGGACATGTTATTCTGTCCAATTATCTTTTCTTGCTCTCTCCAAGATCATAGTGATGGCAAGTAATTATGTAGTATATTCGTTTTGTTTCTCATCATTATAATCCGTATTTTTTTAATTGAAGGCAATCGTTATTGAGTAGTATATTTACATTTTGGTTATTGAGTTAAATTGTTAAATAGGAACTATTTATTGTATGTAACGCAGTCATTTTTAAATTCATGTACACATATTACATATGACAGTAATTGATGATACTATAGAATTGACTGAACTAAAGTGATTAACGCGGAGTTCGAATCGCCATTCTAATATCATTTAGTCATCATCATTGTAGAGTCTAGCACGGACAGGTTCTCTAACATTGCGGTTAGTGATATTTTTGGAAACTAATATGTGATATTTGTGTCAATTTATTATTTGTTCACAAATTTCTTAGTGATAAAAGTAATAATAATATTGCACTTGTATATGACAGATTTATACATTTATGTTCTTCGATGATTGAATGTAGTCAAAAGATAACCCTGAATTTGGGTTTTGTGTGCTAGTTGGCACTCATCAACAAGGTGTACCTGAGAACTTGATAAATTGATGTTCTCTAGTCCATTCAAACCCTGATTACTCAGTACCTCAGTCCCATAGCATTGCCATTTAGTTATTCTGACTACTTGAGGCTTCCTGTACGACTGATTTATTTACGTTAATTGATTACTAATTAATGACTAATATCATATTTGTCTGCTCCTTAGTGTTGGTTAAATTTTATCAACTGATTCTACTTCTATCCACTTAACATAAATCTCAGTGCACTCAATTTCGAGTTACTAAGTCTAGTTGCTATATTTCAACGTGATCGATACAATTTGACCAAAACCAAGGAAATTCTAGACAAACATGATACTGGCCATTACTTAGTGACTCATCAATGTATATATTATAATTAGTTTTCTAATGTGACTAGGGTTTTGTTGTAATACGTTTAACATATCGCGCATGTAGTAGAAAATGCTGATTATTTGTAGTATATTGAATTTATTCTATTTCAGCAATAAATAATCAGATTGTTTTCTTAAATTCTATCTTATTAATTTAGCGTTTCCCTACGAATGTACGAAAATATCAACTTGATCGAGTTATAGCCCGGTTTGATTTCGAGACCAAAGGTGCCGGTGAATTATCTTTACATCGTGGTGATGTTATTGAAGTGATTAATCGTAATGATGAAAATTGGTGGCGTGGTCGTACATCCGATGGACGATGTGGCCTATTTCCATCAAATTTTGTAGATGATTTACCTTCAGTCATATAAATAAATTTTCAGTAAAATATTGCTTTAAAAACTAGTAAGTAACTAATCAATCAATCATTCACAAATGTTGCCTCGTTAACTTTCTTTTATACTTTCTGTGTGTGTGTGTGTGTGTTTGGGCATAAGCATCTTTAGTTTCTGTAAACATATACATATAGCTCTCTTTTTCTCTCTGTTTATCTTACTGTCAAGGCTTTAACCTCGTTCAGCTTTGTATTCATATACTCTTTTCCAATAGCTATATATATAGCTATTTATCATATTAAATATCGTGAAAAAGAAAAAAAAAATAGATAAACAACAAGTGCATATAATTTACATAATAGAGCACAATAAACCTCTTTGTTTATTTTACATATTGTTCTTTGTCCAATTTCTTTGTGTGTGTGTGTGTGTTTGTTTGTTTTTCTTCTTCAAATATTGATTTATCTTCTTAAAATTTAATCGAAAATATAAAAAGAATAAATCAAGTTAATATTTACAATTAAAAAATGTGATTAACATATTAAGTAGTATAATAATTTTTATTTCAATAACATTTAATGTTTTTCACTAGTTGTTTAGGGCCTTCTTATTTGCTCGTCTTGATTTATTATTATTATTATTAGACATTGAATTCAAATAATTACGTAATCAATGAACAATTTTCTGTCTTAATTGAATGTATAAATTCTCTTATTGATGCTGTGTTCTGCCTTGATATATATATATATATATATGGATGTTGTCTACGAAACTCGTCTATTTTACTGTCATTATTGATATTTCTTTGTATTGCATTGTTTGTTGTTTCTCTCCGAGTCTTTGTTATTTTCTTACTCATACTACAATATTATTATTATTAATTATAGATATTCTTAACTGTGCAATACACTTTAATCAATTATTATGCATGTACGCACCATTCATCATCACACTTGCTGCCATTTTTGCTTATTTTGTATTTCCTCTTTGTTTTTCCTTTCTTTCACTAGTGTATATCTTCAGTGTCTTGTTATTTTATCTTGTCCCATTTTGTTGTCGTTGCCATTGTATGGGTTAACCGTTACCACTCATATCTTTTTTCTCATGTACATTGATCAGTCTATATGGTTTGAGGCTGATTTTTTTTTTAAAAAAATTTCCAATTTACCATGTTTTGTTTTGTTTCTTGTGTTCATTCCGTTTATGGATTAATATAAGAGCGTGGAACAGACGACTATGTGAATAATTGCATTATCATATTATTATTATTATTACAAAAAGTTTACATTCTGATGTTATTAATGTCTCTTTTTTAAATCTTTTTATAGTAGTGACTTGTGTTCATCAGCATTTTATTTCCTAGTTTGCTTCTATTGCTGACTATAGCTGTTATCTTCTATCAGTTATTGAACTTTTCAATTCTAATTGTCTGTTTGAGTTATTTTGGTTTAAATACTTCTACCTTGAAATCATAACACCCTGGTCAAGTTGTTTAAAGCATGATCTAATCAAATAAAACAAATATAAATTCTAAATACAAAGTTGTACTACTCTCTTTACTGTTTTGCATATAAAACCAATATCCGGCCACGTAAAAAATTGAACGAGGGTGTCTCCAAAGTAGTACATCGATTCAACTCGCAAGTTTCTGGCGAAAAGACATGGTAAGTTCTAAGTTGATTCTGCAAGGATAATTACTCACTAAAAGGTCGCATGTGACCATCTTCTGATAGTTCTTTTCTTTTAAGTCATCATTCACATTCTCAATTTCATGAAATCAACTTAACGAGCACGAAATCTAGATCCAGGCATTCTTGCCTATAGCCTCCTATCATGTAGCATACTGATTGGTTTAAACAGTGAATATTTGTTTCAAGAAAGAGCTGTTACTACTTCTAGAGACCAGGACCTTGTTTTCCATAGTCCACATTTTTGGTTATCTATTGGTTTACATGTTTGAACTTTGTTCCATAGTGTCCTGCCAACAATGTGTAGTGTTCTTAGAATGAAGAAATCACGTAACTCCGTCGCATTATTTATTCATATGATAATTAAAATCAATTTACTATAAATGTATTTATTGCAAAAGTTTCAACCTTCTTTTTTTGCTTCTATCCTTTATTTGTATTCTTCAACTCTTAGCAGCTGCTCTGTGCTTAAAGTCCTGTTCTGTATAAACGATCTCAAGTCGGTTGAAATTTCGAATGCTACCACTAAATACAGAATATGAATCATCTTTTCTGGAACGACTTATACCATTCAGATTAGCCTCCTTCAGCGTTGGCATAAAATGCAAATCGGAGAGCAAATAGGGTTGGGTGATTTTGGAACGCCTTGACATCGATGTTTGCCGTATATCCGAGACCCACATTTATGATTTTGATGAAGTCATATGACTTCGTCCTTCATATATCGATTTGAGAGACTTACTTTACTTGCACTTATCCGGAAACCCTCTGGCATCTCTGTCCGGTTTAACCATCATTGACATCGTACTAAGCACCATAGCAGAGACAGAACTGATCCGTTGTATCCCCATCAACAGTCATTTATATTTTATTAAATTAAAAAGCTCCATTATATTGAAAGGAACTTTGTGCAATAAATGATATCTTTTCTTCATCTTTGCCCAATCCCCAACAGATTGGGGCCCTGATGCAATCATGACTAACCATTGCCATTAGTTATATAATGTTCTCAAGAAAGCGTTTTAAGCAGATATTTTAACGCTTGTCAGAGATTATAATGCTCAGATTGGGCAGCTCAGTTCCTAGGGGAGTCACCCAGGTGACCATTTTGGTCTCAGGTCAAAAAAGTGAGTCTCCTTCAGCTCTTCCTATTTCTAACCAGCACCAACTTTCGGTAGAGTAATCGACATCCTCAGTCGGCAACTTGAATATAGACGTAGATTAGTCACATGGCGATAAGGTACAAATGGTGTGCTTTTGAAGAAGACTTGTACTCCCCTCGTAGTACCTATCTGGTTTCTGATTATGGTACAATTTGCGCTGAGCTTATCTTGCGGTTTAGTGGCCTGAAAAAATCGATTGTATTCTGAGAACAAGCTGATGAAAGTAGGTGTGATACTGTAGATTCATTACACCGGAAAAAAATCTCAGTAAACAGATAATTTTGTCTTACACTGCGATGTTAATCAAGCTATGCAATCTTCAATTAATTAGTGTATGTACGACATGTACTTTGTACCTTCTGAATGCAGAGAACCTTTACAACACTGGTGGAAGCCTTTGTGTACACATTCTGGGTGGTGGGCCTTTAGAAGTATCAGGAAAGCTCATGTATCTGGGTAGCTTTGTGAGTGGTAGCGTGACTGATGTGATCGATTTACGTATATTGGAAGTCACATTAGCCTATTTTAGTTTTTGGCTCCTTCTTTGTGTCGGTGTAATTGTAAAACGTCGGATTTACAACTTCACGATGAAAACATTTATGCTCTTGAAACCTTTCATTTTCGTGTTGAGGATGTCCGATCATAGTTGTCTCTGAAGGATTACTGACACTCGGTGCAATACCATAATCATAATGCGGAGGTTTGGTTATGCTTTTTTAGGGACCAATAATTACCTTATTGGTGTCATTACCTTTAAACACTGGCTTCAGCCAATTGGCTATTTGTTATGAGTGTAATCATAGCGTCTTCCATGTTGCACATTAATTCCCAAAACTAGGGCTGTATAAAAGCAGCAATGTAGTAATCGTTTCATGAAGTTGTGTCGTGTTATGAAGGAAATCCATTTGGGATTAACATATATTACTTCCTTTCTGTGGTGTAATTCACTAGTTCAAAACTTTATCAGACATAGCTCAGACCAGAAGCCGTTGACATTTCTTTATTTATATGACATCATATTTCCTTTGATGCCCAGTTATTCTAGTGTTTATGTATATCAAATAAATAAATATTAGAATATGTAATTCAATCAAAATGTATCTACCATTTCATCGACTAATTAATCTAGGTAGTTTTGAAAAAATGTGTTGAGAAACAAAATATTCATTTGATTAGCAATAATTTACTATAACTTACGTGAACCATTTGAAATGTAACGGATGTGGGTTGTTTGTTTGTTTGTTTTTTTAATAACAAATTGTTACATGTAATCTGAAATAAAAATCAATCGAAATGATTACTTAGTAACAATGAAAAAAAGTTTACAGTTCATTAGACTTTAAATCACTTATCGAAAATATGAAACTGAAATGTTGTACAAAAATGTTCTGATCCATCAGTTTATATTTTATATGTTCATTCATACGATATATTAACTTTGAACAGTGAGCAATGTCATCATCTTATTTAACATTTAGATGAATACTGTTCCGTGAATTTTGGAAGTCTAGCAAATAATATGATGAGTAATACAAGTGAAGCTTAGTTAGTTGATGTATAAAAATCATGAGTTAATCACTTGAATTTGAAGTTTTTCAGTCTATTTAAATATATATCAAATTTAGCGATTTATATATTTAGTTTAGTCTCTGTTTTATTCTAATGAATTATACGCTTTCGTTTAAAGTATAGGTCACTGTCATATTCTTTTCTCAGATTGTAATCATGAGTCAGTTGAAGCTAGACCACCATTGAAAACCTGGAAGCACTGGTCTAGCTTCAACTGACTCATGATTACAATCTGTGAAATTTCTAAAATCTCCACAAAGCCCATTCTGATATTCTTTTCTATTCTAAAGTTGCTCGAATAGACAATTTTATTCTTTTTATTCCTTGTTCGTTATGGTCTTGCTAGCAGCATATTTATTCATGTGTCTGTTCGAGTTAATCTGAATTAAGAATGAATTGAGTAATTTTCCAGTTAATTTATTTTCTACTTCTTCGCTTATCAACTAACCAGGTCTATCCTTAAAGCCTTTCAGTCACAATTAAACTCAAGCACTACTAGCCTTAAGGTTGAACTAAGTAGCTGTTATATCTCTGTCGCTCTCTACCTATATTTGAAAAACAATACGAGGAACCACTGCAATTATCACGACACGAATTAAGAACATCAAGAATGGTATAAGTGAAGATTCATTAACCCCAAAATATGAAGATGACCCTAGTCGAAAATACACTCATTTATATATTGATTGTACATCTATGTTGATTATTAATTAGAATAAAATCAGATATGTGAAAAATATCCATAGTTATGGAAAAATACATGCTCTACATCACATATTGAAGATAGTTCATTTCACTCAAATAAATTAATGTTATACCGAATAGTAAATCATATTGAAAAACACAGAAAACAAATACTACACTGAATAATCATTATATAAAATTAATAATGGAGATAATGTAGAACAAAAATGTAATTTTTCCCTTTATCACGTTGGTAACCTATTGCTCCAAGTCCTTAAGCTGAATAGCAACAATACTCTCCTTTATATTATTGCACAGATCGATCAAGAATATAACAACTGTCATTCAGTGTTTAATTGAAACTAATTTAACAATAATAGTAATTATCATCAGTAATAACTAATAAACTTCATTATATACTTTGTTCCATATAAAGTTTTGGGTGTTTTATTATTATTATTGTTATTGTTATTATTATTATTATTTTCATTTGTGATGAATGTACTTTAACGAGATGAACAGAAGAAAAAAAAAATAGACATTTTATTAGAAAAATTATCAATTTAAGAATAATAGAAAAGTTTTCTATTCATTAAATAGTGTCAATAAAATATACAATTAATTTGTATGATCTAGTGGGATATAATATTTAACTTGTAAGAGTTATGTAAACTCCGCCTGTAGCTCTTCTAGAGTTACTGCCGGTCCCAAGTCCGGGTAAAGGAGGAGAGTTGGGCATGGGGTTAGCGTCCCCATCCCGTAGAAAAATAACTCGCTAAAAAAACACCTAGCAGTAAGTAAGAGTTATGTATAATTTCACAGTAATTACCTTTCATAAATGATATTTATTGAAAGTCAATAAATCAAAGAATAATAAACAGTTGGCATTATACCGTTAATTCAATGAAACAAAATATGTGTTACGTAATAATATCAATCAGTGATTATAATACTGTGTCAACACCTCAACTAAGGATAAGGAGTGAGATAGTCGAACGCGTTGATAACTTCATTTATCTTGGAAGTCTGGTCAGCCCAATTGAGTTGGCGTTTGATGAAATCTCAGCACGGACTCGAAAAGATCGCTTGGCTTTTGCCAACTTACGTCACCCTGTGACGAAGGCGAGATATCGGTCTATCAGTTAAAGGGCGAGTATACTGCACGGTAGTTCATCGTGTTGTACTTTACGGCTGAAAAACGTGGACATTATTGGTAGAAGATACTCGTAATCTACTAATATTTGACCACAGATGCCTTAAGAATATTGCTCGCATCTTATGGGATCACTGGGTAAGTAATAGTGAGGTTAGTCACATGGTATTAGAGAATGATAGTAAATCACTGGATAAGGTTGTGAATCTTCATCGACTGAGATGGTTGGGCCATATGTGACGTATGCCTGAACACCGAATATCACGATGCGCAATGCACACTAGTGTTGGGGATGGTTGGAAGAAAGTTAAGGGCGGTCAAACTAAAACGTGGCATCAGTGCTTGAATTCATGAACTTTTAGTCTTACCCTTGTTGGGAGGTTCAGACTAATTGATTGGGGTCCGTGTGACTATTGTGACCAGTGGTTGGAGACTCTTGGTGACATGGCTCAGAATCGATCACAAAGGCATAGGTGTATACACTTTCTGTCTTCCCTTAAACTATGAGAATAAAAGTGCTTTATATCTTCCTTTCTGTGCTATATCCTTGTATACAATCTTTTGTATATTACCACCATTAAATTAACCACTTCATCTTGTTGCGCTAATGAGGTATGGTAACTTGGACCGATGGACATAAGTGCATGGTGCTACGTTCTAGCTGACTGACTGGTCTAAAGTGATTGTAGTCAAACAAGTATATTACTAACTTATCTCATTATAGATCTTGAGTATTATTCTAATATCCCATCTCTGTTTTTACTTTGATTTTAATCTCTTTTTTTTCAGTTTCTTATACTGACCATTGACATCATGAGTTTGTCATTTTATTTACGTCATTTTGATTCAGTTGATATTTATGTTATAAAGTAAATTGTTCATAAATGATTAAAAAGTTAATTCATATGTAGAATATACAAATTGAAACTATTTAAATGAAATAAGCTTTTGTTTGTCAATTAAATATTATAGAAACTTATTACTTTAATAATAATTTCAGTGAGACTATTATATCTGGCTAACCAATCAGGTATAAGATAACAGGTCTCAGATTCTGTCACGAAATTCACTCATCCATTCGGCTAAATAGAATTTTGGCATTATAGATGATGTCAGTTGATGATGAAAACCCGAAATCTAATTCTCAACTTTATTCATCAATTGTAAATCATCATTCTAATTCCTCATACTGATTTATAACCCTCATTTGGTCCTAGTTATTAAGTGGACAGTTTCAAGGTCAGTCTGGCGTCGTCCATAAATTATAATCTCACTATAATTTCTAACATAATCAATAAATGAATAATATTTAACATATCTCTAATCATAAGACAAATTTTAGTGTGAAACTAATTTCCTAAATTATATGTATAGTTATTTCAATTTACAAGTATGTGTTCCTTTCCCATATCGAAAGGAAAGGTGTAATAGAACAATGGCAGAATCATTACTTACTTGAAATTTTTTCGAATTGATTTTTCATTTGGAAACTCAACAGTCAATCTAGACTACAAATAAGATAAATTCCTGTTTAAAAAAATGGTTGGAAAGATGCTAAAATTGAATTGGAAAGACTTAAATCGTTTGTAAGGTTGTGCAAATAACAAACTTGTGGTTCTTTAACATTGTTTCGTACTTTCGTATCGCTTAAGAGTGAAAAGTTCGCTGCTTGATTAGGTAGTTTGCTTTTATTGACTCAGTAATAACTCCGAAATGTTGTCCCCGATATTTAAAGTACATTTGTCATTCATCAACGTATCCTACTGAAGGAGAGTATGAACCTATTCTATGCATTGTTCGCTTACTATCTAACAGCTGAGTGAGTGGTATTGAAGCTGTTTCTAAAGTTTAAAGTGAGGACAGTTAGTCACCTGACGTACAACGATTAATTCAAACTATATATACATAATATTATATCAAGTACATAAAGTAACCTTCATATCGACGTATTGTCTTGAATGAAGTAATAGTAAACTGGAAGAAAGTCGATGGTTGCTAGAACAACTCGTAACATTAATCCATGAAATTGTTAAATTTTAATCTTATTTGTGTACCCAGTAACAGACATTTCGGACTAACTTATCGAATTATCGAGAAACGATAGTTGGAGATCTTAAATAACAGATTAAGATCAATCATATCAATGCAGATGTACACCTATTATTTTTAAATCTTATTATGCATTTTTCGCAATTCATTATTCATCAGCGTTTATTCTTTCTTGATTCATATGCTTTCTGATATATTTCCAATGTTTTCATGTATTTGTTGGTTGGTTTTTTTTTTCATATATCATCATCATTTTATTACAACTAAAATAAATTAAGATCATGAATTGATTGACATTAAACAATCATCCAAAACCTGGAAGCACTGAACAGCCGTCTCGTTCCAGTGTGGGACTCCTCAGCAATGTGTATCCATGATTCCGCACGCGAGATTTGAACTCAGGACTTTCGGTCACGCGCGTGAACGCTTAACCTCTGGACCACTGAGCCGGCATCCAACGGTGCTATTGTCTAACTTCAACCAATCCACGAAATTACGCGGTCATCTTTCGGGTTTTCAATGGTGGTTTAACATCAATCCATTCATGATCTCAGTCGAAAACTTAACAACCTCCCCAATCCCATACTGACAAAATAAATCGCATGATATTTAAATAGATTTACAAATCACATTAACTTATTTTATTCAAATAGAGCAAGAACAAACATTGATGCAGAATAGTATGAATTCATATTATTTCGAGGTTTCTCGTCAGCTGCTTACAAACCAAAATTATGATAGAGTTTTTTGCATGGAGATAGTGTGAAACAATTAACATAAATGAGTGTAGATAACTGGATTACAATAATAACTATATATATATATGCTAGAAAAAGGTCAGAGGTCAAGAGAGGGGGGTTTCACACTATCTCCATGTAAAAAACTCTATCACAATTTTGGTTTGTAAGCAGCTGACGAGAAACCTCGAAATAATATGAATTCATACTATTCTGCATCAATGTTTGTTCTTGCTTTATTCAAATTCATAAAGAGAACCAATTGCATGAAATTATTTCATTCATTCTAATAGAGAATAATGTTGCACTGAATTTATTGACCTGAATAAAAATTAACATTCGAAAGGTCATGAACATTTAAATATTTTTTTTCAAAGAAAAATATCTGATCAAAGTCACATCATGTTCAACTACATGCCTAATAAAAATAGCTGGCGAGAATATAATTTCTGGACTGACCAACCATACATAAGATAACAGGTCTCAGATTTGGGAGCGAAATTCATTCAGTCATTTGGTTAAATAGACTTTCGGCATTATATCTGATGTCAGTTGATGATGAAAACCCGAAATCTAATTCTCAACTTCATTCATCAATTGTAAATCATCATTCTAATTCCTCATACTGATTTATAACCCTCATTTGGTCCTAGTTATTAAGTGAACACTTTCATGTTCACAAAGGCGTCGCTCGAATGTCGTCTATAAATTACAGTCTCACTAATTTCATTGTTAGTGTAATAAAAATCAAAATAAACGAGATTGATTTCATTTACATAATGACTAATAGTAATATATTCATATATTATGTAGCCATATTCGTTTTAATATTGTATTATCCATTCCTTTATTACTGTTTATTATCTTTTTTAAGATATGGTCTATATTTTTATTATTCATTACAAATACAGTAATGCTATTATTATTTCACTAAAATAATAATTCTGTATCAGTTTTGGTATGTAGTCTATGCTCCTCTATGATGGGTAACAAGCGTAAGTCATTAAGCAAATAAGTAATTGATTTTAGTAATCATTTCGACTGATATAAGTTTTTATTTGTTGACATAATCATTTCTGTGTAAATAAAGTTTTAAATTACGTTTGTTTTTATATATAAGATGTTTTAATCTATACTAATACATACATTGACTTTAGATGAGGTTTAAAGAAGAAAAGGACGAAACGAATAAGCTAATATGTTAAAATGGAAATAAATATATTGTGAACTGATTTTACGAAAAATGATTATGCTTATAAATTTGATTAATACTAAGAATAGGACAATAAATACTATAAAACAAGAACTTAATCACTAGATAAAACAATCATTACACTAAACTCTAGATTGAGGACTCGATTAATAGATCGCTTGATTATATGATATTAGATTATAAAGATACAAGTATTCAAAGTTTAATCAACAACTGTGAACCAGATAAGAACGAGACATTAGTTTATTGATACAAAAGTACAACATAGAGGGTAATCAGTGTCACAATAAATAATCTCTAGTGTTTATCATAGGTGGTTAATTGTACTGCAATTTCTCGAACATAACAAAGTTATAAATCATAGAGAGAAGGAATAAATGAGATGAAAACACGTAATACAGTCTTTTTCAGTTCAATAATTAATTTGGTGAAGCTAAGACAGGGAAAATTGTCATCTTTTAGTTATATCACTACTCAGTTTACTGCAATGGTGATATTTTCATTCAAATTTAATTGCTAGATGGTCTTGGTAATTATAAAAACATCAAAATTGAAATGCTACGAAGTCATAATTTAATAACACTGAAGTGATGTTAAAAATCCCAGAATTTATGTCTAAAAATTACCGTACTTTACCCAATATCAATTACTTTCCATTACAGTAATCTACACATAACCGGAAATTCTTTTTTAAAATACCCCCTTTGTTGATTGGTTAGTTGTGAAGTGAACAAAAACATGTACCAGTAAAGATTACCACGATGTATCACATTATTTTTTTCGTTCCTTCACCCTGCTTTATTTCCTTTTTTGTTATTCTACATAATGATGTCGACGCTCAAAGTGAACTGAAATTACTAAACCCTACACTACTGGTTTTATCCCTTCGTAATGCTGATGTTTCAGTCTTTTTATCAATGAAGTACTGATACCTAACATTTAGTTTATTACGTGACGTAGAATCCGTTTGTATGCTACCAAGAGAATACTACGATATCACATATATATATAGTTTCTTGTGTTGTTGTCTGTACCTATTTATACCTTGTCCCTCGGTTTATTGGTAATTACTATTATTAGTACTTTGTTTTCATCTTCTAAAGTGTGATCGGTTCTTGGATGTCGTTGAGGTCATCAACTAACGTTTCACTTTCGTTTGACTTAAGATTTTGAACACCGGCGGACATGATATTGGGTGACCAACCTCTTGACCAATTCTCTTTGATTTAACCAATTTAATTGATGTATCACTGATGGAATAAATATTGCTTTCATAATTGCTGAGAAAGTTTGTTGTTTTGAACGATCAATGGCTCTATTTTGACTTGTGGTAGTTCTGCTCTTTTGAGGTTAGAGCATTATTTTTGCGGAGGTTTTATTATGCATTCTTAATGTTTGACTGCCTACTGTTACTAGTTAGTGCTACGAAGGATCTTAGTGTAACAGTGACCGCACCTCCTAGAGAAATATAATAATTAGAAGTATTCAAATTATTGCTCTAACTAGGAATTTCTGAAATAGTACAATCTGTAGCAAGTGGGCAAAAATGAACGTATTAAATTTGGAATTTTTAATCAGCAGGTAGTCAAGTACAAAGGAATCATTAGTTCGCACAAATACCACAGGAACGTATTGTTTCGGTATATTCTGCTTCAATTATATTTATCTCTTCGGTACCATTTGTCTGTATTGCTCAGCACAGTTTTTCACTTCAGCATACGGAACTAGTTCAGTGTCGACTTTTCCAACACTCAACTAGTGTCACTGAAATTTCTCAGGTCTCAGCCTAGTTGTATTATTCGAAATTTACACATAGTCTGGTCCCTTAGTTTACATTTGGAAGCGACCTGCTTTAGCCAACCAATCACATATGTTCCATTCTAGTGCACGACACTTTAGTAATGTGTGTGCAGGACTTACAAACGATCTGATGTAGGGCCTTCAGTTTTGCTATGAAATCTTGAACATTAGGCTACTTAATCCACACCCAAGGGTTCGCATTTCTAGTTCCACCCAATTCACAGTATTACTCAACCACTATCTAATATGATTTGTGGGTTACCGTCCTACTGCCGACATGGATAAACTGTACATCAAACATTTCTAAACAGATATAACACCATATTCACATTTTATCTTGACTTATCTGGCTGCATTTACATCTCTTATTATTGAGAACTTATTCATCTAAGATTTATTCACACAAATGTAAATATCCTATTATTAATGTGGTAGTTTAAAATGATATCACTTCAGCTTAGGCGTTTATACGCATATTTTGCTTCATATTGTCTACAGCATTGATAAATATCAATCAAAGCAATTTATAACATATGCCTGTTTAAATAATATATTATTATTATGGTTGGTCCCTTGATACATTAAACAATCTTTTTCTTTCGTTCTACATAAAATTTGGGTGTGACTATAATTTATGGACGACATTCGAGCGACGCCTTTGTGAATTTGAGAGTGTCCACCTTATAAATAAGAACAAATGAGGGTTATAAACAAATATAAGGAATTAGAATGATGATTTGCAATTGATGGATAAAGTTGAGAATTAGATTTCGGTTTTTCACCATGAAATGACATCATTTATAATGCCAAAACTCTTTTTAGCCGAATGGATGAATGAATTTCGCTCCCAAATGTGAGACCTATTTTCTTATGCATGATTATTACGTCCATAAATTATAGTCTCGCCGACCCCTCAGATCCATTTTATATTCATCACGTATTCATGACCTTTACGAATTGACATTTAGCGATCTTACTCTGTTATGAATTAAGATTTTCATCGAATCATCCTATATGATACTGCACTGATTAAGAATTTCAAATGTAATACGTTGATTTGTGCACATCTAATTTTATGCAGTGTTTGTATGAACAAATGATTCCTCTGTATCTGATGTCGGCCTGCTTTTGAATTCAAAATACAATACGTTCGTCTATGCTCAGTTAGTTCTGTTTGGTCTAAATTGCGTTATTTCGGGGATTCCTAGTTCGTATAGTAATTCGAATACATCTAGTTATCACATTCCACATGCCTTAGATTGCACTATTTCAAAAATCTTAGTTAACACATCGATTAAAATACTCCTGATTATGATGAGAAGCTTTTGAATCTTGTGAATAATTGCATTTTTTAAGAAATCTGACTAACAGATGAAAAGCTAGATTTTTTGTGATATATATGGTTTCCTTTGTGGTTTGTATCAAGTTATAAAAATGTTCTTACTGATCTATAGCTTTCAGCTTGTGCCATGTGCATAATCACGGCACAGCAGTTTTACATGCACTGTAAAATCACGATTTGCAAACAAAACAATCCGTATCTCTGACGGTTAGTTGTGGTGTGAGGAATGTGTAGGGTCAAGTTTATACATGTTTCTTATAACAAGTATGAGTTACTGACCTAAAGCCAACAACTATAGACTAACCGACACCCAAACTTTCCATGAAGACAAATTGAATGTGGGGACGTTTGAAAGATAAACTAAATGAAAGCCCACTGGAAACGTGCTACTGATTACGGAAGTGAATGCGAAAAAGATCCTCGTCGAATCCCTTAAAATGTTAGTCATGTTGTTGTTGCGCAAAAATATCAGAGATCAAGAGATTTAATGCTTATCCAGTCTCATGAAACTAAATGAATTTGAAGACAATTTTCAACATCAATGAAACGCTTTACTCAGAAAACTCAAACATAACTAGACAAAGTAACAGTTTATAATCAATGAATACTCAACAACACTTTGTGAAAAGTATAAAAACTGATGTCAATCAAAAAAGGCTCATCTACTCTATAGCCTTTGAATCAGCACTGGGCAACAGGTTAATCACCAACAACCGCCAACTATGTAGTAGCAGATGACTTACGGCATTTTAGAGTGCTCAATTGGGGAATAAATGCAAAAATATTACCTTCCCTGGCCGGAATAATCAGTTTGCTAGAACGTTTTGAAAAGTTCATTTTCGGCCACCCAAGTTAGGATAGAACTTTTGTCGCCCTATCAATGACTTATCACGAAAGTTTGATGAGTAACAGATGGATAGCATTAGATGCGTTATACACCAAAAATGGTTTTACTGTGAACATAAGATATTTCCTAACATAGTTTAATTTGCATCTGCTAACTAAAAGAACAATTTATTGAGCAGCGGTTTGCTCTGCACTACTTTATATCATTGAAGCATTAATTTTAAGAACAGAGCATGCTTCTAGGCTGTGGGTATTTAATTATGTGTGTCTTTGAGCAATTGTCCGTTTTTCTTGAGAATATGAAGTGAATAACGGTGAAGTTTGGCTGTAGGTGCTATGTAGAGTTAGCAAACTGTTCGACGTGTTAGTGAATATTCACCGGATGAGGTTGTTCAGGGATGCATAACAAATATTTATCCTCCGCCTGCATTTATGTTTTATGATGTTTTCGTAGACAGAAAGCTAGAATTCTTAGGCCAGAACGTAGTAACAACACATGAGGTCACTGGCCATTGAATTGTTAGGTTACGATTGTCTGGTTGGTGTCCACCTGACTATCGTGATCAAAGTTTACAGATTCATGAAAAGATGGTTCACAAGTGTCAATAAGATGCTTTTTCTCTTTTCAGAGATCATAGATCTTGGAAAGTACTAATAACTTCTTTAGTTTCTATGAACTTCATCCTACGTAGTACTATTACTTGCACTATCAACACTGCCAACAATCTAAGATCTGTCTTCAAGATTTTCTCTTATGGTGATCATATAATGTGATGACCTGACCTAGCGCTAGTAGGTACCAAGTCACATATGACTGAACGAGTGTCTGTTGTGTTTTGACCCCAACTTGTCGCAGACTGAGGGTGTTTAAGTGAAGCCGCTGGTTATAAGGTAGACTCACTTGTACTCGTAGAAACCTCAAGATGGGGATGAAAAAAGTCAGCTAACACGTGGGCCTGAAGTTATATAGGAACAACATACACTGACCATTTAGTCAGAGGTTTGGGTTCCGTATATCCTTGATCATTTTTTACAGCTTCTATACACCATCTCATTCCAGTAACCAAAGACAACTTAGTGGCAACATATAACACAGTCCATCACCGCACACACGAGCCACCGAAATCTATATTATTGAGATATTTTCCGAAGATCGAGATCACACACTTTTGCATTTGTTTATCTTGGAGGAATACATGCTTGGTTTATAGTAAGAGAATAAGAAGGAATAGAACTATCGGTGGTTTTTGGAAATAATTGAACAAATCAAATGCTCTATATTGTTAGCTACTACGAAAAAGAAAGATGAATTTGTAGCAGCAATTAGCTCACCAAATTGTGTCTTATGAAAGAAAGATCTGATAATTATTTTGGGAGAAAAATATTTGCACATAATTTCTAAAAACTACAGAAGAAAACAATGAAACCGTTTCTTACTATGTTTAGTACTACCTGATAGAGCCTAAGCTTTGTAATTAGATAGCCTTCAGATGACGATACATAAGTCAAGACATACTTTAACGATATTCCTCAAAAAGTAATGAGGAAAACAAATATTATTTAAAGGAGTAGTTATTTTGATCATAAGCAGATGGAAATGGACCTCAGATACAAGTTGTCTAGAGGAAGAGAAACGTACCAAGTTCTGTCGTAATGTTATATGATGGGAATTCTTGACAGTGCATCCTCAGGCAGTAGTTTTCCTGCATTCTGGAAGCGATACATCATCTCCACATAACACTTTAAATGTTCTCAATAAGTTAACTTGTAATTCACTAAGTAGAGGCTTCAACGCACTGCTATAAACACTAATTTCATCATGCAACAGTCCATCTATACTTCAATGTTTAAGAAAATTAACCACCTGATTTCAACTAATTTTTGCTAAATATACAAGATAATTGTTAACACATGATGATGTACTCTGTGTGTTTTTGTTTTATCAAACCGAAACAATTTATATATCTCGAATAGCAACGCCGAATTTATGAAGTCGTAACGAAAAGAATTTATTTTATTTTGCAATTCATCCAATTTGATGCAATAATAAAATGTCTGAGAACTGTCATGTGGTAATCTGTCTTTTCATTAGTTTACTTTAACAGGTACAAGAGTGTTTTGAAAGGAACTGGTCACTAAAGAAATATGAAGAGATAGTTGAAGTAATTGTTGAATAATAAAGTTTATTAATTCATATTGACATTTAAAGAGGCTCTCGACGCCAACATTTAGTTGTAGTTCAACAGAGAAACTACCCCCACTTCCACCCATAGTGAAGCCCGAAGTCCCATCGTCACTGTATGCTGTATGTCAATTTATTTGATAAACTTTTTTGTATCCAGATGGTCACACGGAATGCTACACACCCACCTTTAATGAATTCTTTTACCCTGACTAAAGCTTCTCCATTCAAGGAACAGAAATACTGGCGTTCACCTAGTCAATCTATTGGGAACAATTTTTCTCCAAATGCTGCTAACTTATCAATGCAAAGCCTAGCAAAATGTGATGGATTATTCAAAATCCGTCCCAGAAAAAGAAAAGAAAAGGACGAATCTAAGAGCAGGTAGGGAGGCGCAACATGTCTTTTGGCATGCTCGAAATAACGTTTTTGGAATTTTTCTGTAATCATCTTGTTGTATACACAGTCTCCAGATTCAGAGCTAATAAGTAAGTTGACCAACACAGCAGGCAGCCCCGAAAAAAAATAAAATCTGCTTCTCAAATCCTTTGTTAGTTAGACTAGTATCATTTTCTCGATAAGGTGTCATTCTATTTGTTTCTGTTGACCATTGAGTTTCTGATTGCATATGTACTTCTGACCACAATCTATTTGTTGAACGTATAAGACAAAAATGCTCATCGATTTTTTAGTTTAAAAATTCAAAATTCACTATCTCTAACTTAGCATGTAAAACATCTGATCTTCATTATTTTTGTTTGTCCAGGTAAAAGCAATCTAACTGTGATCCCCTCAAACTCAACAATTTGCATAAGAGTAATATTTCTTGATATGTATCTGTTGAATTTAAATTTCTATATGAGGTTTTCTTGTGCTTTGAGCTCACGACTGAATAAGTGTATGTCAAATGATAACTTTCCCAATAGGTGTGTTCATAAGACTAATAAACTGATGTGCTTAGACACATATGACCGGTTAATATAATGTCAGATTCAGATTTTTAAGTTAAGTATTGAGAATAGAAGACCTACAGCCTGTGTTAGCTCTTTTGTAGTAAGATTCCGAAAGTATCTATTCTTCACTTGAATGAGTCAGTTGAAGGAGCGGAGACCACTTCGTTGAGTAATAGATTTCAAGAATTGATGACTCGGTGTGAAAACCTGTATGTCACTAATATTTTACTCGTTCTTGGTTTTTCTACTCGCTTGCTATGTCTTTTGAGATATCGAAGTTTGGTCGAGAGAAGAAACGGATATATCATGTCCAAAATTATTCCTTAGTATTGCATACGTCGTCTAGACAATTTAGACTTCGCAGATGACCTAGCCCTCCTATCCCATACACACGAACAGATGCAGACAAAGACAGCCAGTGTAACAACAGTCTATGCATCAGTAGGCCTCAGTATACACAAAGGGAAAAACAAGGTCCTCAAATTCAAAGCGGAGAACAGCAATCCAATCACTCTTGATGGCGAAACTCTGGAAGATGTAGAATCCTTCACATACCTGAGAAGCATCATCAATGAACAAGAAGGATCGGACGCAGACGTAAAGGCAAGGATTGGCAAAGCAAGAACAACATTCCTACAGTTTGAATACTTATGCAAATCAAAGCAACTCTCAATCAATATCAAAGTCAGAATCTTCGACATGAACGTCAAAACAGTTCTACTGTATGGAGCCAAAACGTTGAGAACTACTACAACCACCATCAAGATAATACAAGTACTTATAAATAGTTGTCTACACAAGATACTCAACATCCATTGGCTGAATACTATCAGCAACAGCCTACTATGGGAAAGAAAAAATCAGCTTTCAGCTGAAGAGGAAATTAGTAGAAGACGATGGAAATTGATTAGACATACATTACGCAAATCACCAAACTGCATCACGAGGCAAGTCCTAACGTGGAATCCTGAAGGGAAAGGAGGAAAGAGGATGGTCAAAGAACACATTACGTCGGGAAATAGAAGTAGATATGGAAAGGATGAATAAGAACTGGAAAGGATCACACAGGACAGGGTTGGATAGGGAACTCTGGTGAGCGGTCTATGGTCCTTCACGAAGAGTAACGGGCTTAAGTAAAAAGTTAAATTTCATACATCAAAATTAAACCACCTCTTAATCTACGGTTGGACGGAACATAGAGGTCTAGCTTCTCATGCTGCCCTTTGTATTGCAAACCCCAAATTTATATGATTGAGCGGGTAGCTGGTCTCTGTACGTTTTTCAAGACGTCTAAGCCACCTTTTAAACAGGCACTCGAAGCCTGAACTCATTTTCAAGTTTGTAATACACTAGGGTTGTGTAACATTGTAGTATGGCAACTCGAACTGATGTACGTATGTAAGAATTTCTACGTTGTTACTGACTGACTATCTAACTCGGTAAATATTCGTCATCAAGCACATAGGATTCTAAACTCTCTAGCTGCAACCTCGTGGCATTGGACCGTGGTCGTAAAATAATACCTCACTGTCACTCAATAATGCTTGTGTGACAGACTAATTCAACTGAATCTTCCTCTATGCTGTACCGTTTTACCCTCACATTCTTAATTTGCATGTAGACATACTAGCCCACGTTAATAGGCATCAGCCATCTTTTAGACCAGCTAGCCAGAACATCTAAGTCCGCTTAAAGTGCACATGAATCTGTTTCTCCTGTTATTTCTCACTAGGTTTTAGCATTGTCATCATAAAATGGTATTGGGGACTCAACTTTACTTGGGAATTCACTTAGAAATAGTATAAAATTAAAGAGCCTAGAAAGAGGCCTTCCCATATTCCACTAAGTACTGGTTTTCAGAAGGAGCATTGGGAATTTATTCTTAATTTCTATCTACAACCCACCAAGAAATCCTTTATCAATTATAAGAGAGGTTCGTGAACTTTTAGATTTTCCAGCCTCAATAGTGGTCTACTTTTGTTATCCTACCAAATCTTTGCTGTAATCAACGTAGATAATCTCCACTGATCTTTCATTATCTAAATCCTTAGTTCATTGCTTTCTTGCCATAAGTAGGTTTCTTGTGCAATTTAATCCTTTCTTGAAACCATGTTACACGCTGTTTAACACGTTTTTGATCTCCACGAATGTTAGTTTTGCATTTTTGATAATTCATTCTCGTATTTTAAATACGACACTAGTGGGTCTGACAGGTCTGTAGTTTGATAAAAGCTTTATTGATCCTGTTTTATGCATTAGAGTGACAACTGCATCCTTCCAGTCCGTAGGTAACTCACCTTGTTCAAGTTACATACTGAATATCGTAGTCAGTGGGGCAACAGTATATTCTTCAATTCGTCACGATATTTTATGGTGCAGTTCATCTGGTCTTGTTGATTTTTCCGTTTTCAAAGTACTAAGGGCTTTTAGTACGTCATCTCGACCAAAGTCTACAGCATATAATACATTTTCATAGATCATTCAGAATAACTGGAAAACAAGATAGAATATAATGCTACACAGTCACCTTAGTTTCTAACAAATATCTGAATTTTTTATATCATGTATAACTTTTCTGGCCAAAAGGTTTTGTTGAAATGTCTTTTAAGATTTGTGTAACCAGGAATTATTGTACTTATCACAGACACTTCAAAAAACTTTGCATAGGAAATATTTACTTTATATTTTGAAGAAATGAAAATATAACCCCAGAAATTGAATGGTTACATGTCTAGTAAAAGTGGCAGCTAATTTAGTCTTTAAAACAAGTTAAACTTATTCCTATTACTCAGGTAATTAAAGAAAGTTTTATGTTTCGCTCAAGTTATTTTAAACTACACTGGATGGTAGTGTTAAAAATACACTGGATTTAAGATAATTAACACAAACACAAATTTTCACCAGGATATTCATAAAATGTAGTTTTAAACAACTAATATTATATTTACTAATTAATCTTTGAGCTTTTAAGTGTCCTTAGAGGAGAAAATCTAATTGAAAAGAACTCGCACTATTTTTGAAAAAACATCTAAACAAAGAGGTCTTCGGCCGATAACACTTGTATGATTGAAAGCATTTTTGAAAAAAAACCCAACTCGATTCCTTGTTAGTGAATTTCGGTAAAATAACAAAAATGTATTTTCATGTTTATCAACGGAACAAAAATGAAAGCTAGCAGAAATCAGTCAGTCAATCAGTCAGCGACAACGTAGGATCAGGCACACATATGCATCGGTACAAGTTGCCATACCTCATTAACACAACAAGATGAACCCTGGATTCCTAGAAGAAGTTAATTCAATGGTGGTAATACATAAAAGAAAGATTGCATGTAAGGATATAGTACAGGAAAAAAGAATTAGTTCGTAGAAAGAATGATATGAAGCAATTTTAATCTCATAGTTTAAGGGAAGACAGAAAGTGTATACACCTACGCCTTTGTGTTCGATTCTGAGCCATGTCACCAAGAGTCTCCAACCACTGGTTACAATAGTCACGCGGACCCCAACCAAGTAGTCTGCATCTACCAACATGGCTCAGACTAGAAGTTAGTGACTTCAAGTACTGATGCCACGTTTTAGTTTGACCGCCCTTAACTTTCTTCCAACCATTTCCAATACCGGATAGCATTGCACGTCGTGGTAATCGGTGTTCAGGCATACGTAACACGTGGCCCAACCATCTCAGTCGATGAAGATTCATAACCTCATCAACTGATTTACCATCACTTCCTAGTACCCTGCGTCGAACCTCACTATTACTTACCCGGTGATCCCAACAGACGCCAACAATATTTCTTAGGCATCTGTGGTCAAATACTATTAGCTTACGAGTGTTTTCTACTCTTAATGGCCATGTTTCGCTGCCGTAAATTAAAACAGAACGGACGGCCGCAAAGTATACTCGTCCTTTTATTGATAGACGGATATCTCGCCTTCGCCACAGGTGACATAAGTTGGCAAATTCAAACGAGCTTTTTGAATCCATGCTGAGATTTCAACAGGCACCAACCCATTAAGGCTGATCAGGCTTCCAAGATAAGTGAAGTTGTCAACGCGTTCGACTACTTCACTCCCTATCCTAAGTTCAAGCGTTGACGCAGACCAGTTCTGAAGCAACATCTTGGATTTAGAGGGAGGGAAGCCCATTCCAAACATTCTGGCATTGTTGCTTAGTGCTACCAAAACTCTGCATTTTATCGGCGTCTTCACCAAACAGGACTATATCATCTGCATATTCTAAGTCGATAAGTGGACCTCCTGGTAGGAGATCAATACCCGAGAACTCAGTAGACGAGAAAGTTATTTCCATCAGTAAGTCTATGATGAAGTTGAACAAAAATGGAGAAATTGGACAGCCTTGACGGACACCACTTGAGGTTGCAAAACTAAATGACAGTTCGCAATAAGCTCTGACTCGACTGGTAGTGTTCGAGTAAAGAGCCCTCACAAGGTTTATGCAATTCTGAGGTACGCCTTTCAATGACAGACACTGCCACAGAATCTCGCGGTCTACCGAGTCAAATGCTGTTATTAAGTCAAGAAAGACTACCATTGTCGGACGCCGTTAAGTGTGCCTATGTTCTAGAACCTGACGAATGGTAAATATGTGGTCGATGCAGCCACGAGCAGGTCTGAAGCCAGCTTGGTTTTCTCATGTTTGCAGTTCACGAGTCTTAGTAAAGCGTCTGATTATTATCGAGGCTAGTATTTTAGATACTATATTAGTTAAACTAATCCCTCTGTGGTTGTCACAGGATGATTTTAACCCTCTCTTATATATTGGGACGATAAGTGATTGTGACCAGTCAGATGGTATAACGTCTAACTCCCAGATCTTAGCTAAAATGTTTTTCAACCTAATCGATAAAATTGGACCACCATCCTTAAAGACCTCTGGAGCCAATCTATCTGGACCAGTTGACCTTCCTCGTTTCAGATTAACTATAGCGTTTTGAACTTCAGCAAGAGTTGGGGGACCTACTTCAATGTTCCATTCACACTGTCTGGCAATGGAGGATAGTTGTAGGGTAGCTGAAGGCCAGCTGAACTGTTCTCTGAAATGTTCCGCCCATCGTTCTAAACGTGTGAACTGGGAGCAGATGAGAGTGTCGTCTTTTTCCGAAATAGTCTGACTTACACTTGACTTGTTAGTTCAAGTTTCTTTTATTAGTCTGTAGAGCTGTCTTGTGTTCCCTATAGCCGCCGCCTTTTCCATCGCTTTTGCTTTCGTTGCCCACCATTGCTCACGGTCGTTTCTTAGACTTTTTCTTAACCTAGATCTGATTTGTTGTCGCTCTTCATCGTGTTCAAAGCCTGATGGGATGAGTTTGCGAGAATCCATCAGTGCAATAGACTTTGAGGAAATCCATTGGTTCTTCGTAACCCTGTAGTTTAAATCACTGATAGATGTCACTGCTGTTTCCACAGCTGTTTGTATATCTTTCCAAGCAACATCTGGGTCAACCTCATTTTCAGAACTACCTAAGTGTGACTTCAGTTGTTTCTGCAACCTACTTTTGGTTTTCTCGCTACTCAATTCAGTTCTAATGGGTCTTTTTACTGTGGCTTTCCTGTGCCCAGTGAGGTGCAAGCAGATGCGTCCCCGTATTAGGGCATGGTCGAAGTCCAAGCAGGTACACCAGAATAAGAGGCAATCTTCTACCGACTCTCTCCAACGATGACTGATGGCAATATGGTCTATTTGAGTCCATCGTTGGTTTGGTGTAGGAGGTCGCCATGTTAGACGATGTCTCTCCTTATGCTTAAAATTTGCGTTTGCTAAAAATAAACGATTGTCTGAGCACAGTTGCAGCAGACGATCACCACTATCTGTTCGTTGTGCCGGGATACTAAAATACCCACCTAAATGCCTTTCTGTTTGGTTTAAACTACCTATATGGGCATTAAAGCCATTTGCTACGAGTACTGTGTCTGAACGTTTAGCTTTCTGAAGAAGTTCAGATAGCTTTCTGTAAAATTCATCTTTCACTTCATCTGAGCTGCAGTCGGTGGGAGCGTAGGCATGAACGACAAAAAGGCAACGACGTGTGTCCCTATCCTTCCGAGATTTTATGGAGCCGTTTAGCCGAACAGTACATAAACGACTATTGACGGGGATCCACTCTGACGGTTCTTGTTCCGCCCTCATGCTTAGTGCTATGCCCACACTTGCCAGTCCACGAGAGCTAGCTATAGGGCCACCAGCTACACGTAAGGTGTATCTCATCGGCTCTCCGTTTTGCCGAGATGAGGCCAAGTGAATGACCACACTGGGATCCTGTATGTGTGTTTCAGAGACACAGCATACATCAATGGTACGAGTTTCTAAGGTTCTAGTTAGGGAAGCCTGTTGACCGATTTGACATAAGGTGCGTACGTTGAAGGCTCCAATGTGTAGTTTGGAGCGAGGTTCCAGCAGACCTGGGACAATGTTTTGCTCACTAGAATCGTTGGCTGTGGTGAAATTTGAGGAGGAAGCCGAAAGAGGAAGTTCAAAGATGAAAGTCGATGCAGGAGGAATAATAGGAATTGAAGAGAGAGGTTGATTATGAATACAGTGGTTTTGAGTGCTGTTAGAGGTGTGAGGGCGGTTATCACTTCCCGGTTGCCCACACAGTGGAAGGGTTCTTCTGGAGGTACCTGAGAACGAAATGAGATTAGAGGTGGTCTTAGTGACCTGAGAGCGTGACCGCAGTTCCCAAGGGAAAACTGCTTGAGGTCGGCCACACACGACCATTTTAAGAGTAAATTTTGTGTTGACCTCGTAATTATTGGAACCTTACCACCGAAGATGGATATCTGTGGGATAAGGGCAGGTGTGCATTTTCAGTGTCGACCTTTTCTAACCCCACCCCTCCTTGTGGGAAGGCAGCATCGCTGCTATGCTGGTTGCCTGAAGAAAATACCTTACTGCTGCCATATCTCTGTACAGTCAGCAGTACGACTTCGCCTTCGAACCTTAGGTTTGTCGATTTTAGTCCTACCGCTCTTCAACCGACCTATCTGACGTGGTAGGACTTTGAGGAACGGTTAACTCCTCCTGTAGCTCTTCCAGAGTTACTGTCGGTCCCAAGCCCCGGTAAAGAAGGAAGGTTGGGCATGGGGTTAGCGTCCCCATCCCGTAGAAAACTAACTCGCTAAAAAACGCTTACCAGAAAAAAATAATTCAAACCATTTTAACTCTGCCTTCGGGAAATAGAAGTAGATATGGAAAGGATGAATAACAACTGGAAAGGATCACACAGGACAGGGTTGGATAGGGAACGCTGGTGAGCGGTCTATGGTCCTTCACGAGGAGAAACAGGCATACGTAAGTAAATTGAGGGACGGTTGTTCCAGCCAGCATAGCTCGGTTGCTTCATCACCATAGGTAAGCCCGACCACCACGTCAAGGTAGCAACAACGGTCGGGGCTAACAGGAACAGAATGATTTTGAGCGTGAAACGAAGAAACAGGTAGTCGAAAGTTCCCGGACATTGTTCTTAAGATTTAAACAAATATATCGATTGAACTCGTTTGTTTCGAGAAAACTCTAGTGTTTGATATGTTGAGAATTCTGAAGACAAAAAACTAACATGTACAGCCAATGATTGATGGTATGTTCAGGTACTTACAGACTTTATTTGGTTTACTTTCCCCCACCGTCACTTGTAAAAAAATAGATATGATTTAACGTGAAAAAAAACTTAGAACGGTTTCAGCTTTAGCTATCACCTAGCAAATGTCATCCAAAAGATTTCTTCACATGTTCAATAGCTATTCTAAAGTACATAGATTAGTATTTAGGTGTTTGATTGTGACAACCATATTTCCGATAGTATATTAATGCAAAGTGATCCATTCCATAGGATCCATTCATGTACTTATTTGTTCGCAAAGATTAACAAATGTCGAATGGACATGGAAAATTCGACCGGTGATTAATCACTGCTGATGAATATCTTAAAATTAGTGAAATGTTTAAGGGATCCATACTATTTGACTTGAAACTCTTTAAACTATTTTTCACTTCATCTTAGTTGAGAATTCTAATTTGATCTTTGACAAGTGAATAATTGTATCTGTAATCTGCAGTTACTGCTCGGATTTTTTAGAATTTTTCCTTGCACTTTGTATTGGACTGAAACATGTCTTTCAATCTTATTAGCATCATTTAAATTTTTACGACACTGTAATGATATATTTTCACTTTTGACCAGCTTAGATTATATAATTATGTTAATTTCTACCTTATATTAGATCTTGAACTTATTTTTCTTACGTTTATAATATAATACTACCTAACCTTTTCATTTCTTAGGAAACGTTTTAGAGTTATGTCCCCAGAGGAGCAGATCGATCAAATGAAAACCTTGGAGAAAGAAAGAAATACTAACCGTCAGAAGCCATCAGAAAGAGATATAGAAGTAACATGATAATTTTATGAGTATTACTGATGGAAACAATTATTATTATAACCTATTGTACCGGTGACTGTTTTACTGTACTTGTTTGTTTAACTGAACTAAAGACATCCATTATTTTTCCATTCTTTCTTCCGCTGATTGTGACCTTGCACGAACTTGCTCATAAAATCCGCTTATACTCCTTTGGTACGATCTTGGTATTCTTTCGATACCACGAGATCACCAACAAATATACTTCGCTACAAACTTCAATTACCTTCTGATATTTGGTACTCAACCTTCCTGTAGTGGTGATCATAGTCGATTGCGACTCGACTCCACGCTACACACTAAATAAACGTTTTGTCCTAATTTAGGACTCCTCAGCCAATGCTACGTGAAAACCACATTCAAATTATACAAAGTATTCACAAGAACATCTTTTAAGTTAACATATAAATAACTTTAGTTTCAAATAATATATTATTTTGAGTAGTCAAGATTCACTTATTATTTTATATTACTGACTTACTTAGTGCTAATCAAATTTTTTTTTGTATTTATATTTTGTAACATAGAGATATACTTACTATATAAATAAAGGTATACCAGATTTTATGCTTGCTCCATTACCAAATAAACTATGGGAAAGTTTACAAAAATACCTACCACAGAGTTTAACATTGACATGGCCAACTCAGTTAGTTGATTTACAACAAGAAATACATGATGATTATGTATATGCTGTAAAAAAATCTATCGGTAAGTAACACTAGTATTATAAATACTGAATTTTACTAAAGAAAAAAAAATACTTGACGAGACTATAATTTATAGACGAACCAATTAGGTATAAGATAACAGGTCTCGGATATTGGCGTGAAATTCATTCAGTCATTTGGTTAAATAGAGTTTTGGCATTATAACTGATTTCAGTTCATGGTGAAAACCCGAAATCTAATTCCTAACTTTAATCATCAACCGTAAATCATCATTCTAATGCTTCACACCTTCATGTGGTCCTAGTTATTAGGTGGATACTCTCAAAATCATAAAGGCTTTGCTCAAATGTCGTCCATAGATTATAGTCAGACCCTATTTTGTATCAAAAACATACATAAATTCAAGAAAACATTTAGAACAGGAAAGTGTCGGTTAGCTGTTTTGTCTTAGTTAAGTAATTTTTCAACTCACTTCATAATCTTCTTGTCTTTTTTGAAGCGCGATATTATTCGGTTATTTTGGACATTATAATAGCGATAATTTTGAAGAAAATTAAAATTCTTATAAATATAGGTGATTTTAGTTAAATTGTATCAGAGGAAATTCATTTAGTTTAAACTAAGCTATATGTTATAATACGGAAGTGATGGAATGAATTTGAAAGTTGGTTGGATCATTTTGATGCTTTCAGATTTTCTGAACTAAATAGTTTGATTAAGAGGATTTCATTGTCGTTATGGTCAGTATCATCTGCTCTTACCTTATATAGAAGTGGATTTCTTAGTTACTTGACGAGCTTGAATCAGTTGGTTCTTTTGACGTTATTCACGATTGGTTGATGTTACAGGTTTCACTTGTGTTCAAGTTGACTGTTTCGTTCTGTTGACCTATAAAGATGTTGTTCTTTGATTCAGAATTTTGACATTCTCCAATCGAATCTATATTCAAAGTTGTCTGTATGTATTAATATCTTGTATTAATAGCTTGTGTATAAGGAGGTCGCTTACTTTTTCAGTGTATTGTTTATGACAGCTAGTGCAACTTAATTTGTAGATTATGTTTTATTTGTGGTCTACTGTTGTTATATCTTGCGGTCCGTATGAAATTAATAATGAGCGGCATTTATTTTAAAGCTTATTGAAATACTAGCTGTGGTTTATGATGGAATGTCAAAATTATGAAGCAAAGAAATTCTAAGAGTACAAGTGAATTTCTAGAATAATCTCATTTAGGTCATCCGGCAGTCAATAGACACATAGAACCGGATTCTACCCTTTATACCATCCAAAAAGGGTCAATTAACAACATCTTTATAGGTCAACAGAACGAAACAGTCAACTTGAACACAAGTGAAACCTGCAACATCAACCAATCGTGAACAACGTCAAATGAACCAACTGATTCAAGCTCGTCAAGTAACTAAGAAATCCACTTTTTCATAAGGTAAGAGCAGATGATACTGACCATAACGACAATGAAATCTTAATTAAACTATATAGCTCAGGAAATACAACGACTTCAAAAGGATGTATTATTATCTAACGCGGCAGTGCAATAAATTAGTTCTATAAATTCTTGCAGGCAAACGTGATTACTTATGAGTGCTAGACAGCATGAAGTTGATTAAAACTATTTGTTTAATTCATATAGGCGCTTCTCAATCATAGACTAGGTCAGTTGTAGCATAAATAATACAGCAATAATGTTTACGTCTATGATATTCAGTTCAAAACCAACAGGAAGCATTTACTCTTTTCAGCTTGTAAATACTCCATGGTCATTATGGCCAACTGGAACTAAATCTTCTTCAAAGGCTTCTTATAATTAGATGTTGACGAAATAACATAAAGTATGTTAGTGTTTTGAACATAACTCATTTACTACGATGTGTTGTTTATTTTTTATTCTTTAGTCGACTACATTCTACTAGATCCAGAGGAAAGAAAAAGATTGTTTATTGAATCGTTGCCTATTCCATATCCGAACTTCGTTATTCGAGCTCCTGTTCCATGGCATACAACACGTAAAAAAGCATATGAATTCTGTAAACAGTATTTATTCACAATTGGCCCAATACCATTAGCACTACAAAAAATTTGGTGCACAGAGTATGTTGAAGGCATTTAATTGAAACAAAAGTTATCTATCCATTTGTTCTATATCCTCATTCGTTTATTTATGTTAATACATTAAGATTCAGTTAAACTTAGGATTTAAAGCATATTGAATATACTGGAACAGTTACTTTATCTATATGTGGAACTTGTAACTATCACTTACCTAACAAACCATAAAAGACTGAACCAAGAACACTTAAGTCATACTGAAATCGCTTAAATTTTTATGCTCCAAGTTAGAATCGAGCGATTTGCATGTACATTCATTCGAAAATGCTTCATTTCACCAAAACTTCTTCGATAATCACAGTTTCTCAGTAAATTTTCATAATATTCTTTATAAAATAAATTAATAAAGAATTAAATATTCTACAGGTATTCTGTAGGTAGTTTTTATTATGCTTAAATGAAAGTATTTTTCAAACTTTCTCTGTATAATGTGCTGAGTGATTATTATCTAATTTTTAGATGTGAGAAACAAAACAATGTATGTTTACTTACTTACTTTCTATGAGATAGGGTTGCCGACCCCATACCCAACCCTCCTCCTTTACTCGGCCTTGGGACCGGTAGTAACTCTAGAAGAGTTACAGGCGGAGTTTTGTATGCTGCCGTAACTGTTATTTTCATACTTAACACGAACAGATAGTAAATCTTGATAGACAATATTAACGTCTCATATAAAAATGTATTTAGTGTCATTTAACCATCCTTCAGACTTATCAGTAAATTTATCCTACTAACAATCTTTATATATACATTTATTTTGCTTAAGCAATATTAAGAAGATTCTCAGTATAGAGATTTCTGACCTTAGTTAAACAACCACAAAAACCAGGAAGTGCATTGTAGATTTTTTTGCGTTTATCAGATTCGCAAGCGATGTTCATCTGAGGCCCTATAGGGGTTTAAAATAAGGACTTACTAGGTTGTTGTGATATATACTTCAATTTGCATATGAATATGTTGATGGAGTTTTGTTCTCTGAGCTGGATGGTTTGGTCGTGGAGCTTTCAGTGTTTATCTGAACGACATCATCAGTACAAACTAAGCTACAAAACTCTTGTCCAACATATGAATAAATTTAATAAGAATTATTATAAATGACCATTGTTGCTATCATTTTAATTTTCATTGATACTGAAATATTGGAAAAAGAATATATAATAACGAGCGAAATAAAACTGCAATAAACTCACTCCATTTCAAGATTTTATAAAATAAAGTTAAGAAACAACGTAAGAAGTCATTACAAATCTCGCATTCTATTAGTATCACATACTTTATTCTATCAAGGGAACAGTTGTTTTGGAAGAACATAAATTTTCGTTGGTGATATGTTAAAGTGTACCAATAAACTGGAATTTCTACACTATTTGATTTGAATAGTTAAATTTATCAGTCGAACTAAGCTAAACCACGATTGAAAACCTGGAAGCACGATGGACTCGAACGCAGAACCTTTGGTCTTGCGTGCAAACTCAACCACTAGACCACTGAGGCGATACCCAACGATATTTTGATTAGATTTTTTCATTGGAATATGCGTATACATAGCTATGGCTAATGATAGAACTGAACAACTACAACATTTCTTGTATTTCATTACAGTATTTCAAAAAGTTTGTTTCCGTAAATCATTGATTATTAGTATGCAAAAAAATAACCACTGTGTAATACATCCTTGATAACAAGTCAATTATAAACAACGTACATTTGAATATGAATGTGCATTATTTAAAAAAACTTGTCACATTTTATATCTTTTGGATAAAGTACACATCGAATGACCTATATACCTAGCTCCACAAGAGCAGGTAAATTGGTAAATGTACATTGAGTTGGTCAGATGCGATAATGTGCATTTACCAATTTACCTGCTCTTGTGGAGCTAGGTATATAGGTCGTTCGATGCGTACTTTATCCAAAAGAATTCAAGAACATTGTCCGGCGTGGCTAAGAAGAGGAGGCAACGGCTCAATAAGAAGTTCCATAATCGAACACCTTGTGAACACAGGTCACTCAATCAAGACAGACTCTGCGTTCAAAGTCATCTACAAGGTAAGTAGAAGCCTTCCAAAGACAATTAGACTGCATCTTCTTTGCATTGCCGAGGCAATTGCCATGCATTTTATATCGTCATAGAGAAAGAAATCGAAAGAAGACTGTTATCAAATGTTAGATAAAGTAAACAAAATCATAATAATGCGAACTTTAACTAAGATCAAAAACAGAATAAGTAGTTGGAAATTAACCATATATATATAAAGAATAAAGGAAAACATTTAGTGCACGGCCATTTTTGTATTTTTTTTTCGAGTGCAATTTTTTTTCGTCCCTTTTGAAAAAAATTTTCATCCCCATCTTCCAATAACTTCCATTCTGTGTCGTCCAATCAAATAGCAAGTTTTGAGTTCGTTATAATTGGTCGCTCATTTCTTCAAATCGATATAAAATATCAGGACATGAAGACAGAGCACATTTTCTTACAATTATGGACGGTAGTAATAAAGACATTTTCATTATTATTATTTGTTATGACCTTGAATCACTTTTACCCCGTTCATACTTGTTATGACTTCACCTTGATCTGTCTAGATTTAACTATGACCTTGACGCGATAGAGTGAGCGGCTTAACCTTGAGTCTATCACGCGTGAGTTCGAAATGGGGTAGAGAGAACTATTCTAGAACCTGATTGGTTGGCAAGCACGCAAGTGAGAGAAGACAAGACAGTTGGAACACTCTGAATTCGGATTAGTGCAAAAATGTACATGAGTAGATAAGTGAATATCCTGACCACAACGTTCGATAATTTGGAAAAATACAATTATGCCCAAAACTAGGAATTCGGGTAGAAAATACGGTGCAAAATATTATGTTTAAATTACAATATTTTCGGAACGAAAAGGGGTATGGTAGTGAATGATACATAGAACGAAAGCTCATGTTATGTAGAATAAGATAGGGACAAAAATAAATATAAGTGTTTTACAGGGTTTGAATGAAATGCAATAACGTCCCAAGAAAATAGCTTTCGTGATTATCTGGGCTTCTTATTTCCCCGTTCATAACATTATTATTATTATTATTATTATTATTATTATTATTATTATTATTATTATTATTATTATCATCATAAAAAGTCCTCTTAGTAAATTCTTACCTTCCTTCAATTTATAGATTTTCTCATTTACGTTTTATAAACTATGATGAATTAGTAAATCTTTCAGAACCTTTGGAACCGATAGAATTCGAAAAACTTATTATTCAACAATGTCAAAAAACAAGAGAAATATTACGTAAAAAGTATGTCGTTGTTGTGTTTTTTTTATAGTTTTGTTCATTATCTTTTCTTTTAAAGATTTATAAAAAGAAAAAAAAATGCATATTTACCACTACGGAATTTGAATTAACGATTGTATCTGTGTGCTAATGTCGTATGTCAACTCGAACTGATTTACATACGTATGAAGTTCTACATTGTTGATGATTGTCTGACTGACATTTTAATTGATATATTGTTGGGATATTCAGGAAAATATCCCAGAAATTATTCTATTAAGTCTAATGCTATTCTTGGACTTGGATATGGTATGATTTTCTTATTGGTCAGTACTTATTTCACGTGTTATTTTTCTACTGGTCAATATTGTACAATGTTATTTTCTATTTTATGGTACGTTGTGGTCTGATTGACTGGTATATAAACAAAGTATGTTTGAAATATAATGATTCATATATCCGAGGCTGAGACTTGTGTTCTGGACTCAACTGGGTGGGCTAGACAGGGAAACGAGACCAATCAGAACCCTAGATCGTTCTACGTGTTTGCGCGTCTTTTGTCCGACCGATAATTCGCTACCCTCTAATCTGCCGTCACAGTTATAGCATATATTTACAGCTTAATAATTAATTAGTAAACAATTGTTTAGTTAACTATCAATTCATATATAGATAGTAATGAATGGTATGTGATACGTGTTAATTAAATCGTTCAGATTCAATTCATTTCAAACTAAATATTTGAAAATTTTCAGCATCATTTTCTTAAACCCAACCATTTTTTTTATCAAAAGTATAAACTATTCGAAAGAGAATTATTTTGGAATAACTAAAAACGATTAAACATAAGTGAAGTAATATTTCTGATAAGTCTTGTCAATTGAACGCTATACTTGTTCCTAAGCTATTCCGGTAATCCGCAGTCTAGAACTACACAGCAACTTGAACACCATAGAGAAGACACAAGTATGAGAAAAAATACTTTATCTCAAGGTTCATTTTTGTACAGAAAATCAAGGGTATTTATAGATGTTGGTGTCTGTTAAATCAACATCATATTTCAGCCAATCCGTTAACGACATATTATGCTACCGACCAATAGTATCACGCCACGCTGGAATTCTCGAACGTTCCATCATACTCTGATTGGCTAGGACCATTCGGCTCCTTTTTGGGCTTCTGGAGGCTCCGTTGAAGTTCTCTGGAGGCCGACCCAACAATTTCTGTAAACATTTATCTATTATATCTTTTTTGAAGGTAGGATAAGAGTTGGACATACAAACTGGATAATGAGTCATTAGAGAAAATGCATCTCTGACTAAGACAACAAGTAAAGAATACATCATATATAGTGAATAAGAATGTTCAAAAACAAATATTTAACTATACAAAAAAAGTTACAAAGTATTTGAGCTCTAATAATACAGTTTGTGAAATCAAACTACTTCAAATGAAATAACCAAATTATATGTAATCGTTCCATGAAACTAATTATTTTTTCTGTACGTGGGATTCGAACCGAAAACCTTCAGTGTTGCATACGAACCCTTGAACTCGATTCTAGCGTGCCGGATCATGGATGAGCACTGCTGAGTAGTCACATACTAGAACGGAACAACTGTCACTAACTTCCAGGTTTTCAACGATTACAATTACTATAGTCTCCATAAATCCCCATTCTGATAATTAATTTTTCAATGTAAATAAATTAGATAACTTTGATCAATAATACATTATTTCCTACATTCTTTCCTTTTAAAGTACAGCAGTTCCAATTAGTAATAATGAAGAAGTCTATTTCATACTATCCCATTAATTAAATATTTATTGACAATATACATAGATCTCAAAATAATTAAGATGTCAGATTGATATCATGAGTCAATTGAGGCTACACCACCATGGAAAACCTGGAAGCACTGGATGGTTTTTTCGTCCAATGATCGGACTCCTCAGTAGTGTGCATCCACGATCCCGAAATTGATAAAGATGTAAATATTCAAAAATTTGACTATTACACATAGCCTTTAATAACTCATACATTTGACTTCAGATTGAGTAAATATGATAACATAACTGAATATTAGTACAAAAATTTATAGAATTCATTGAACTAATACTATTAAAATTGAATTCTTTTATCTAATCTATTATGAGTAGTTGAAAGTCTGATGTTTAGAAAAAATAGAGTATTTAGCTTTTTAATGATCATCTTAATAGTTATATTGAAAATTATAAATTGTTTAACTACATTTGGTTGCTATCAAAATATGAGCTTTCGTTCTATGTATCATTCACTACCATACCCTAATTCCTAGTTTCGGGCATAATTGTATTTTTCCAAATTACCGTACGTTGTGGTCAAGATATTCACTTATTTATTCATGTACATTTTTGCACTAATCCGAATTCAGTGAATCCAGAGTTCAGTGTTCCAACTGTCTTGTCTTCTCTCACTTGCGTGCTTGCCAACCAATCAGGTTCTAGAATAGTTATCCCTCTACTTCATCTCGAACTCACGCGTGCTAGACTCAAGGTTAAACCGCTCAGCCTATTACGCCAAAGTCATAATCTAGACTAGACAGATCAAGGTCAAGTCATAACAAAGTATCGACGGGGTAAAATGGGATTCAAGGTCATAGCACAACCATTAATACTTTGTATATTTCAATACAAGTTTCTCATTTAACATTTAGTTCATTCAAAGAGTATTTATTGTTGTTTACGTAGTAAATATAAATGTCAATGAACTTCATGAAACAAGGGAATTATGGTTCTTGAAATATGGAATGTTCATAATAATCATTTTAAATGTTTTAGATTATTTATAGTTAACCTAAGTTGAGTTTATAATGGTATTGTAGTGAACATGGACACCAGTGGGGAACAATCGGACGTATTTAACACCAAATTACAGGACTTGTTAATAAAATCTAACAATCATAAAGTAAATGCTTAATTTGCAAAATCTCCATCAGTTGTCTCATAATGACTCAGAATTCATTGTTCTTGCATTTTTATACAAAGTGCATTCTGTTCCCATTCTTTACTGGTCGATTCTCTTGTCCTCTGCTGCCAGACATTCTGTTCATGACTAACATCATATACTACTTATATCAATATAATTGGCACACACCACAGTATTACTGAAAAGCATATTAGCTTTCTGATTGAGTAGTATATCATGCTACTAACAACAAATATGAGAAGTGATGGAGGTTAAGGCCATGACTTGAAATTAAAGCAGTAAGCTATTATATCCATTGATATAAACTTATTATTAGACAAATTGATGATGATAATTCAGGTGTTTAATCAGTTAAAACTGATTTGAATGTACTTATGATTATATTTTATTTTGTGATCGTTTAATACAAATCGTATATGTAGTGATTCTAACCATCATTAAACATGTTATATCAAACAGAACGCAATTCGATACTCAATCATTTAGAGCGATTAGTTTTCCAATAATATTCGATTAAAACGATGAACTAAATTAACGTATTATTATCAGTATAGGTTTGTGTAGATTAATAGGCTTTTGATTGAGGTCATAAATCAATCGATGTTATATCACCATCGAAAACCTGGAAGCACTGGATAGCCATTTCGTCCAAGTATGAAACTCTTCAACAATGCGTATCCACGATCCTGCACGAGGGATTCAAACCAAGGACTTTGGATTTCGTGTGTGAACGCCTAACCTTTAGACCACTGAGCTGACACCAGACGGTATTAATGTCTAACTTCAATCAATCCGCGAAACTGCGTAACCATTTTCCAGGTTTTCAATAGTGGTCTAACATTGATTGATTCATCATTTCAATCCATAACTTATTATTGTTTAATACCAAATGTACTAATTAATGTGAACACATCTTAAATAGTAAATAGTATGAACTGATTTATTTTTACTTACTAATTATGTAAACTAGTAAACTAAGAACTAACTATATAAATTTCAAACTTTTCATTTTAGTTGGATACCAACATGTGCAAAGATTATTACTGAATTAAGTAATACATGGTCTCATTTAATGCCAATTAGTTCATCTGATTCAATGGAATTAGTTCGTTTATTTTTCACATGTATATCAGCTTTAATGTCTCGACAATTACGTGATATTGTAAATATATCTTTACAAGATTTACTAAAAGTGTTACAAATTCATAAAGTAAGTTCTTATTTAAAGTTGTTAAGAACTTATTACTTACACTATTCTAGTGTTTCACATTTGTTTCACAAATATTAATAATAATATGACTAAGTACACTTATCTGTTTATCATTTCTAGTTACTTACAGTCGTTATCCTAATGTCAAATGTAACAGTTTGAATTGATGTACACTTATGTTAAATCGTATGTTGCTTATAACTAAATAAACGCTTACTTAAACATAATTACTAATCACCTGAATACAAAATGTATATTATTAGTCCCTTTTCATCAATCCATATGATTGTTCTAAGAAACGTTGCTTATAGCATTGATCATATAATTAAATCATTATTTTTTTTAAAAAAACAAAACATCTGTACCATGACAATTACTGTATTTTAGGCAACTTCAAGAACTTAAAGAAATAGAAATACAACGGGTTGCCTTAGTGAATAACCATGAACTTCGCCGATTATTAATCCAGCTGATAAATGATGACTGTTGCATACTGAAAGCAATAGAAAGATAAGGAATTTGTGAATTTATGAGTTCTTTTAATGAAAAAAAAAGTTGTCTATCGAAACATGCCATTCAAACCAATAGAAAATAATAGGAATCTAATTGATCAATCAATCAAAGGAAGAATATAAATCAATGTCATTTGTTGAACTGAGGTGATAGATGTAGAGAAATTCATTAGTCATATTAATTGTATTAATTATCAATCATACTGAATGATACCAACTAGGGAATTTTATAAAAATATGAAATCTCATACTGTTTCTGAGGTTACTAAATAAAAAAATGATGTGTAGTGTATGCTACTTATGTCTTTTGACATAAGTAGTATGTAACACAAATCAGAAGTGGAATGCCTGGTAACAAAAGGTTGAGAAGATCAAATTAAGGAGAACGGAAATGTAAACAAAGAGTCTTTGTTATAGTAATGAAGGAATAATGAGGTTTGAGACAATTGATGAAGGATTTGCAAATGAAATATTTATTGTATGTTTTTTATATTTTACGAAAGAGCTCTATGATTTTCCATTGAAAATAAATTGGTTGCCCTCATATGAGTGAGTTCTCATTCCCTACAAATACATATATATATACCAACGAAGACTGATAAAAAATTCAGTCATGATTATCTACAGCGGGATAACTCATATCCTTTTTATTAGTAGATAGGATGAATAGAACGAAATATATGTTATAGATTCCACTATTACCCACAACCCATCTATTCTGTAAAGTACCACAAATGTTAATCATCTATTTGTAGATCCTCTAAGTCATGATGTAACCTATCTAAATATTTTATTTTATTGTTAGATTTTTGTAATACAGTTGTGACGTGCGACATCCGAAATCTGGTACTGATAAACGGTATGCTACGCAATAATCCTCCACCCAACTGACTACTTGAGCAAAAATACAAGAATGAAAGAGAAATTGTATTGGATTACTGAATGGAATGCACAAATACTTATTCATATATATACCACTCTATCCTTAGGAAATTGACCCATTTCTTAGCCAATAAAATGAACTTGGTCTTTGGGTCACTTCTGATTACCATTGATTAAACTTTTACTACTTTAGATTAGTTATCCATATCAGATATAACAAAAGACCACGATAAAATGTATTGTATGATATATCACAACTTAGTTTAAGCTCAAAAATACCCATTATCATATTACTGATTTATGAACATAGAATATAATACTCAATGTAAGATTGTTGATACATTTATATCTATGATGTAATAACTGTCAAATAGATCTTAGTTTATATTCATTAATTAATTTAATGTAAATATTATCATCATAAAGCTCTATAATTATAAGTTCATATTTGTAATAGTCATTTGGATATTGGTGTATAACAGTGTCATTATAGATCAAATCCAGATTGATTTACGCTTCTATGAATGTAACTCTATTTGTTTTTCATTAATTATATTATAGAATGGAAATAAATTTGATGAACAATATGATGAATTGAAATATTTGCATAGATCACCAATTTTATTAAAATTACATATATCTGATCCAAAAATTATATTTATACCAAGTTTTCGTGAAATACGAGATTGTCTATTACATTGTTTTCAAGCAATAACAAATGCTGCAGAAAATTTGCCTAGAGTAAGTGATTGACTCATGATTTCAATCTGTGAAATTTCTAAAATCTCCACAAAACCCATTCTGATAATAATCAACTGCTCACTAGTGACTGACTTGAAGAAAAACTCCTGGAGTTCTAGTGAGAAGCCGTTACCAGTGGAGTTCAACCAGGTCTGTTGTGAGATAACAACTCACTGAAGACAATGGTGTACGGTGGCGCAACTTCGTGGATTGGTTCAAGTTAGACATTAAGAGCGTTGGATGCCGGCTCAGTGGTCTAGTGGTTAAGTGCTCGTGTGCGAAGCCAGTAGGTGCTGGGTTCGAGTCCCACGAGGTTCAGGGTCGTGGATGCGCACTGCTGAGGAGTCCCATACCAGGACGAAACGGCCGTCCAGTGCTTCCAGGTTTTCCATGGTGGTCTAGCTTCAATTGACTCATGATTTCAATCTGTGAAAATGAAATGAATTATTGAAATTCATTTGATGTTGTATTACTTGTATTTCCTCATTATTATTTAGAACTGTAATTGATCAGTCTCATGTTGGTATATGTACATGCTGTGTGGATCGCCTCGATATAGCCTTAAGTCATAAGCTTTATAAGCAAAAATGAATAGTTTCTAGCATTGGGATGATGTTTGACGTACGTTTCGTCCTATTTGGGACTCGTCAGTTGGATATACCTGCATCGCAGAGTTGGTGTTCACTGTGAGATTCGAACACAGTACTGAGCCACTTTCCTGCTCAATGGGGTGAAATTTTAAACTCACTTGGTATTGTTTACTTGTATCTTCTCATTGTTGTTTAGAAATGCATTTGATCAGTCTCTTGTTGACATACGTGCATATGGCTACCAGGACACAGTAGCTAAGTTGATGTTGTTCGAAGCGAACGGTACTGGGTTCGAGGACGAAACACGCATCAAACTGGATTCCACTGCTTGTCACTATCCATCTTTGCTTAGAGAAATGAATTATTATTCATAAATATATTATTAATTAGTTATATTTTTATCGTTACAAATATCGTGTATCTGTGTTCAACATTAGTTACATCTATCATTTAGTCAAAAAAAGCTCAAATTGAGTTAATCTTTACAAGATAAAGATATATCAATTAAGACTGATCAAAATTTAGTTAATATTATCATTAACGTGATATTTGAAAAACAAGAACAGATTCAAGCACAACGAATCCCATCAAAACATTTTGAACAAATCTAACACTCTGAAGAATTTAATTATATTAGAAGTACTGCTGAAGAGCCTCACAATAGGACGAAAGGGCCGTTCAGTGGTTCCAGGTTTTCCATGGTGATCTAGCTTCAATTGACTCATGATCTCAACTATTAAAGTTACTACGATCTCCACAAAACCCTTTCTGATATTATTTCTTAATTATCTTCCATATAAATAGTCAATATTACTAAATAATTACATTTATGTTTGTTAGTGAGCCACAGATTGCATTAAAACATGCTCAATGCACGATTGCGTTGGTGCATGCTGATTCGCTAATTCTTACCCAATCAGCGCTAGTCGATACTTGGAAAATACTCTAGAACATTCTGATGTAAAAAACTTAAATATACTAACGCTTTTCCTATTGTGCTTCTTACTTCCATCTAACCTTGTTATTTGGAATATAATCTCTTTCCTTTCCAACCATATTCAGATATGAGGACTTGTCGAGTGAGTTGGTGCCCGAGAATACTAAGCAATAAGAATAGCTGGTTTGTGATAAGAGTGAATTATAACAATATTATAAATTATAAGCAAAGATGGATAGTGGTTAGCACTGGAATCCAGTTGGACGCACATTTCGTCCTATTCGGGACTCGTCAGTTGGATGTACCCGCATGTCAGAATTGATGTTCACTCTGAGACTCGAATCTAGTACCATTCGCTTCAGATGCCATTGCGTTATCCACTTAGCTACTAAGTCCTGATAGTAACCTTGCTTACGATGCTTGTAAATTAAGGCAATACGTACAGTATGCACATATGTTAATAACAGACTGATCAATTGAAGTCCTAAACATCAATGGGAAGATTCAAGTAAAACAATACCAAGGGAATTAATGTTATAAATTGCCCCAAAAAACGTTAAAAAAATGCCTGTTTTAAATTTAACAAATATTTGTTCAGTGATTAGTTATTCCAAACGTAAGGCTCATAGAATCTAAAAATTATTCCAAGTTTATTATAAACTTTTTGATACACTTTCAAGACTAAACATAATCTTATTCTATTTAATACATAAATTCTACAGTTATGAACAACATCTTATGCGTTTGTGAAGTTTTTTGTAGTACTTTCACATATCTCAGTCAGTCAGTCAGTAACAACATAGAACTTCGTACGTACGTACATCAGTTCGAGTTACCACACCACATTAGCACAGAGATGCAGTGATCGATTCAAATCCCGTAGTGGTAGAGGTAATAAGAGTATAAGCAGTAATCGGAAAGATTAGTGTTTGGAGATTTTACTTAAAGAGTATAATGCAGTGAAATAAACTTGGAAAGAGTAAAAAGAGACAAGGAGTAATAAGGAGATCAAATTTTGGGAGAACACAAAGAGTGGATGCACCTGCGCCATTGCAAACGATTTTGAGCCATGTCATTCAAAGTCTCTAACCATCGGTTGCGATCATCTCGCGGTCCCCAACCAGATAGTCTACACCTACCGACATGACTCAGTCCACTTGTCAGTGACTTCATGGACTTGTGCCATGTTTTGGTCTGGCCGCCCCTAGCTTTCTTCCAACCTACTCCTATACCACTGAACATCGCACGTCGAGGCAGTCGGTGGTTGGGCATACGTAACACGTGTCCCAGCCATCTCAACTGATGAAGTTTCACTACTTCACATATCTAGTTAAGGGTGGCCAAACCAAAACAAGGCCTCAATCTATATAGTCATTAACTTCTGGTCTAAGCCATGTTAGTAGATACAGACTACTGGGTTGAGATCCGAACGACTATTGTAATCAGTGGTCGGAGACTTTGGGTGATATATACTCATGATCGATCACATTGGTGTAGGTGTATACACACTTTATCTTCCCTTAAATTGTCAGATTAAAACTACGTTATACCTTAATTTCTACGAACTAATTCTTTCTTCTTTTATGCAATGTTTATGTATATACGATTTACTATGACAATGTTGTTTTAATGTCACAATATATCATAGTTTTACTCTTTTTTTTAAAATTAATTTTCTTAAAGGTCGAAGTGGATATTTTCCCGGAACTAAGCTCACATTCATTATACTTACGTTCAGTAACATTTAGTGATCAATCAATAATTGAATATACAGATCAAGCAATGATTATTTTTCGTGCTAATTCTATAGGACCAAAAGATTATTTAGAACTATATCGTCCATATAGTAATTTATTTAATAATAAAGCAGAATTAGAATTGAAAAATTTTCTAAAAGAACGTCATTCATTATTAGCTATTAAAAAGGTAGTTATTAGTTATTAATTTTATTTTGTATTTTTATAAATTATTCTTGAAGTTTTAGTGAGAAGCAGTGACCAGTAAAACTCAACCGGGTCTGTTGTAAGATTGTAACACACTGAAGACACTAATGGATGTGTCGATCAATTTCGTGGAATGGTTGAAGTCAGACATTAACATTGTTGGATGCCGGCTCAGTGGTGTAAAGTCTAGGCGTTCGTGCACGAGACTGATAGGTCCTGGGTTCGAAACCCGTGGGTGGGATCGTGGGTGCCCACTGCTGAAGAGTCTCACACTAGGACGAAACGGGCGTCTAGTGCTTTCAGGTTTTCCATGGTGGCCTAGATTCAACTGACTCGTGAATTCAACTAATAAATTATTATAATATCCACAAGAAACGCTTTCTTGGAAAAATCATTATTCATCCTTAATTCTTCTCGCTGAGTTCCACTAGTATTTTAGTTATATGTACTTTTTAATAAGTAATGTTTTCAAGGAATAAAATACATATGGTCATTACGTATCTTTTCATTATTTTGTAAGTAAGATAGTTGGATATCTTACATAAACTGATGTACTACGTTACTATTGT